>JACXGK010002654.1:40132-52513 GCA_016801125.1 Novumbra hubbsi | reverse complement strand
GTGCCTGAGCATCAATACCAACATTGGTACCTCTGTCGGTGTGCCTGAGCATCAATACCAACATTGGTACCTCTGTCGGTGTGCCTGAGCATCAATACCAACATTGGTACCTCTGTCGGTGTGCCTGAGCATCAATACCAACATTGGTACCTCTGTCGGTGTGCCTGAGCATCAATAACAACATTGGTACCTCTGTCGGTGTGCCTGAGCATCAATACCAACATTGGTACCTCTCTCGGTGTGCCTGAGCACACCCAAATGTTTCTAACTAACCCTCCTTCAATTAAATGGAGAAACGCCTCTAAACACCTAGAATAAACGTGTGCCCAAACATGCTTCCACCGATCGTGAACCAAAAAACTGTCCCTCTAAACACGGTGCAATGGCCATGGATGTGAGATAAAATCCCACAAGGGACCAGTTTGGGGAGAATAAATGTGTCCGCATAACCACGCAAGCCCCATGCAATGAAGGTGTCGCTAAATGACTGAAATATAACGATGAAACACTGAGGCAATGAAACACCCTCTACATACAGCAAAAAAGATATACTCCAGGCTGCCAGAACTGGCTGAAAGTAGGCCACCCCTCTGAGCTAGTGTATTCTCCAGATGTTGACGGTCTCTTTGGGAAAGGAAATGCAGAAGACTTAACCCGCTTGTAGTGGACATACCCGCTAGGCTCCTGGCACGGGTGCACAGCTGTTAGTTCAGAAACAACCATGGAAAAGAAGGAACTGTGAAATTTCAACAGGTTCACTTCTTCGGGCCCGACTCACGAGGATGTCAGGCTGTCGAGGTCTAACGGTCTTGGACACAACGCCCCACGCTCTGCTGGGAACCTGCTAATGCTCAGTGATGTCTAGCAACAACAGATGCAGAGTTGAGACTTTAATCCGTAACCTTGATGTGAAGTAGCCCAATTAGGGCACTTCGTTTAAGGTTTGTTAACTGAAAAGACGTTTGCAAACACTCCCCCCCCCCCCGTGCAGAATGACAGACTGAAGACCCAAACGGGCACTTTAATCGTAAGATTGGTACAAACCTTTAACGCAATTTTGACTCTCTTAATCTTTTTCACCTTTTCAACTGTCTTAATGCCGTTTAAAATGGTAAATAAAAAAAGCAGATTAGAAAAGAAAGTGTGTTAGATTTTAACAAGATTGCTGTAGATGAATAACAATAAGGTACTCAGATAATAATTCAGCAGTACAGTGCCACAGGGAGATCCATCGTTAGAGAAACTACTAGCCCGTAACCTCGTCCGTCTCACACACACACACACACACACACACACATTACAGAAAGCAGATCATCATGCAGTCAGAGAAGCCAGGAGCAAGGGCCCGACTAAGAAGTATTTACTTACCGGATTTAACGTGTTACATTGATCAATAGGATTCTTGTAGTCGGTCTTTAGTTCATCAAATGCAATTATCTAGTCAGACAAGGAAAAGATGCATGGGTCAGAACATGTTATAGCGTTACATGATACAACGTACCACAGAAATATAACAAAGATTGAAAAAATAAAATAAATCACACGAATCTCATGGTCTTTTATGAGATGCAAAGGACCCAACAACAATTCCTTATGAAACAGGAAATGGCATCCCAGAAACATCTTTCACCGAATTGGTCTAAAGGCATTAAAGCTAACTAAACAAAGAGCCGTACGTTATACTGAACTGGAAAAGATTTGAAACGTGAGGGAATGTCTTCAACAACGTTAAGTAGGACGACGGCCGCTTAATATTACTGCAATTATTAGCTGTGTAGCTTAGCTTAACTACCGTATTCAGAAACATAACCTAGCTAGAATGCTAACATTTCACGTCCATGGATAACATTACCTAGCATAATTATGTTTTACCATAGAGCTAAACGCTTGCAAACTAACTTCCTGATAATTACTAATCATTAGTGAATTATCTAGATGGTGGCTGTAAAAAAAACAAAAAAACTACAGATAGTTAACTAGGTAAATGGGAACATAAATCTGATATTTTGCCCGGCGAATAGAACAAATTAGTATTCGGTATTTAAGTCAAACCACACGAATGGGTGGGTGCCATTCATTCTCAGTAAGCGTTAGCATGTTAACGTCAGCTAAGCTAGCTAAACGGGGAGAGTGACAAGTCTATTTGGCACAGGTTGATCGATGTTACTTCAACCATCTTTATAATCATACTATCTGAGTATGATGCGAGTATATACTTACATGCCAAATGGCGAAGAAAATGAGAGCGGCTGTAAGCAATAGCGCAAGCATGTAACAAAAGGCCGCGAACGTGAACGCCATTTTTGTGTATCTTGCTGGCTGATGTCGTAGCCACACCGAGATCTGTCACTAATCTGTCACCCGTTGCCTTCCACACGAAGTGATGCAGTAACTACACAACGATGTGAAATTGCCGACCACGCATGACAGGAACAAGACTGTGGAACAGGGCATGCGCACATTTTGGCAGGGTGCGTTCCAGGTCCTGCGAAATGTATATGTTGAGGTAAATGCAGGGCAAGACAAACCCTTCAGGATGTGTGTTGTTTTGTCCAGACCTCTCCACGCCATGACCATTGTTTTTCCAGAATCCAGCAGCAATTGTCTGTCAAAGAAGCAAATTAATTTTTTTAAGGTACTATGAAATTGTCTGGGGGGATTTGGAAAAGAATAGAACATACAGGAAAACACACAAATGATATCAGACATTCAGTGCATGTTATCTGCTGGTGATTGGTTAATGAATAAAATATAGTGGATAACACATTAAACATAATTTTTTTTTATTTTTATTGGGATAGCTGTATAAAGCATTGAAAAATACAATTATTTCACAAGTTTCACTGACACCATTGGGTTGCTGCACGTTATGTTTGAAATGGTGTTTCGGTATGAAAAATAAAAGCTGTGGATCTGAAAAGGTACAGAACCATTATATGAAAAATACATCAATTCAGTGTAATCAAGAACACTTAATTGGCCACATTCCTACAAATTCATCACAAAGAATGTATTGTTTTAGAGAAGGAAGGTTAACTTTTTCTATCCAGGGTTGACTAACAGCCTGGGCCCTTTATGGTGCACTGAGACCATGCGACAGGTCATAAGTAGTGCGCTACAAAGGGGATAAGGGTGCCATTTAGAACATTCAGATTCTTCCCATTACCGGTTGATCATTGTCGAACTACTGCAGCGTTAAACACAAACACAGGGTTTGACCCTTCTAAATTCACACACGCAAGATGCCACTATCTGCTGGCAACAGTCAATAGAAGCAAAATTGGGAATTTATTAATGAGGATATACATTCACGGTTTTAAACAAAAAACATGCAGTAAAAACTGACATTTAAGGCTTGTTTAGGGTGTTTTTTGTAAGATACAAACTGTTCACCAAACACATTGATTAAAAGCATGCAAGTGTATTTATAGTAGCTTTACTACATCAACAGCTTTTAAAAAAAGGACAAACGGTATAAACAATTGCAGTTAATCAGGTTTTTTTCACATTGACGTTTAGATAATTGCACAACTCGGAGTAAAAACAGGAACCTGTTAGTTATTGTACATCAGTATGTTAATACGTAGAAACTATGAGGTGATTTGTAAGCTGTTGTCTTGGTATGCTTTTTAACGTCACCTTTCAGCAGATGGTACAACAGACGGCACATAGAAAGTAGCTAATTGTTTGTTTTTAAAATCCTTCCGATGAATATTTCAATGACAAAAAGACCAACTTATTAGGAACACAACTACAAATGCAACACGGAACACCGGATCCAAGTTATTTTGTGCATGTAAATTTAAAGTCGAAAAGTTGATTGTACTCAACTGCCTCTAATGCACATTTGACTGTAAAACAGCATTCGTGCAGAATACCTTGATCTCCCATAATAGTTAGGCATTTGTTTAGTCCAGCAAGTAACTTGTGGTAAGCTTTTACCTCCCAGGGTGATGGATAGGTTGGTGTTTAAACCTGTTCACGGTTGACAAACAGACACTTTCTGGTGTAAAATGCTCTTAATCCATAAAAGGCTGGTTGTCATGGCATAGATTAAGATGTTACGGGACCTTGTTCAACACACAGTTTAGGATTAATCTAAAAAAATAAAATCCAGGTCATTGGATAACTTTTTTTGTTGTTGTCCTAGACTAGACTTAAAATGTGTGACACATTTGAAACCTACAAAAAATGTTTGCCCCAAATTACACCCCATCTCCTATCGAGTACTAACTTCGAACACTGTATCCTACTCTTCTACAGTGTAGGATTAGGGCACCGTACAGAAGCCACAATTACCTCGTTGTGAAACCTCACCAAGAATCCCACTGTTACTCCTCTAAACAAAGATTAGCAGAGATACCCATAATGTCCTCACCAACAGTTTGACACTCAGGGCCAATGTTAACCATAGGTTCTTGAAATGTGGCTTTTTCGACTGCAGGTATCGATACGCATAATTCCCCCTTCCCCCCCCGAATGGTACATTCAGAATAAAAACCTACAAATCAAATTGGTTATAATTCAGATGTATTCTTTGTGCGTTTTAGTTTGGATTATGATCCTTTGTTGCCATAATGGTTTGTCTAAACAAAGCAGGAAAGTGGATTTTGTGAAAAAGGGAATGTATTTTCTTTGCACTGACCTTTCCAAACATAAAGAGGAAGTCCACACCATATAACCAACGACACATTTTACATCCAAATTCAATGTACGGCTAAGATTGTGTGCTTCAACCCTGGTGGCACTGATCTTGAACATTTATAAAGAAGAATCAAATGAGTTCCTAATTAGACTGAAAAACAAACCTGTTCGGTACCAGTTGGTTTTTTAATTAACATTCCCTCCATTGATATTTTGACGAACACAAAATCCGTGGAATGTTAATTTAAACAGACTGGAAGCCAGGCAAAAATGTTGTATCTACAGTACACAGTCTCCTCCCATAATCCAAATATCTTTGACTTGATTACAAACAGTGGCCCTAAATCATAGCTCCCCTTTGACCATCCAGAAAAATCGATTTAGGTGCAATAAAAACATAACTGTAAAAGTAAAGACAACCTAAAAGAAGATAGAATCTAAACATATAAAATTATAATAACGTAAACTAAACAAGCAAAAATCACACCTCAAAAGCAACTTCTGGCATAACAATTCCTTAAAATGTCCCTTGAGTTTTGCTTGTGCAGGAGGGGGAATGTGGTGTTCGTCTTAAATGGAGTGGTAGTGTTAATATTGTGAAGACACAGGAAATCGGTACATGTTGAGAGGGAGGGCGTGATTGTATGGGGACAGATACACAGAGGTGGGAAAATTAAGCAATGATGTTTTCTTCCCCAGGTGATGGACAACACAGGCTGTATATGCAGTCTTAATTCTCCTCTAGACATTTCAGTTCCCCGGAACTCCACCAGGTGGCAGTGCCTTAACCGAAGAACCCCAACTTCTCTCTAAGCCACTCCTCCGTCAAGTCCTCCGTGTTCCGAATCTCAAACACCTGGAGAAATGAAAAATACAAATACTAAACATTCATAATAAATCTGTTGTTCATTTGTTTATTTGCTCGCATCTCTAAAGCCAGAAAGGTCTAAGATGTGCTCTGCTTTTTTTGACAAGATGTTGGGCACTTACTGACAGGGACTATTGACAAAAGTTAAAGAAAAAAACCCAATGACTGAGCCCTGTGTAGTAACAGTTTAAGAGGAGCAGACGTACAACGGATTGTTAGTAAGCACATTTTAAAGAAAGCTAAGAGATGCCCACACTTCAGCAACAACAAATGTTAGCTTTTTATAAGCAAAAATCTTATGCGGTGTGAACATATAAGAGTCCTACAATGAATACGAAAAAGATGTTACAGAATCGAATTACATAAATAATGACTAAAATTGCCGGCAAGCAGTTACATCCAGATTACGTTAACCTCCAAATATGACACTGTTAAAACACTAACCTTAGTCAACTGGACAGTTTGCACCAGTTTGTTTTTGCTTCCTGCATACATCATCTGCATTTCAGGTTTACAGCCTAAGTGAACAGATATGGTGGATGGAACAGAAATAAATAAACAGCAACAATAAATGGAACAGGATTACAGGAACATGCATGGTGGATTGAAGAGGATTAAGGGAAAAGACGTGGTGAATGGAACATTAGAACAGGATAATGGAAACTGGAACTATGCGAGTCTCTGTCACAAACGTAAAAGTATTACAATCAGCATTTCTTAGCTCATGTAAGTGTAGCAGTATTTTTTGTTAACAAGAAATGTATTTGCTGAACTGTAAATGTTAGCAAAGCCTTTACTGTAATTGTAAATGTGTTCAATTTACATTGTACAGTTTTAGGATGTCCTTCTAATGCTCTATTGGCCCCAATTAGATTAGCTAATGGCATGTTGTGAGCTAATGAGACAAATTAAATAATCAGTTACAAAAGGGAGTCTGAATTATGACTCTGTCTTTTATGAAAAGGGCCCAAGTGTTGACATAGCATATTCCTACGGGACATTTAGGATGGGATGTCATCTTACCCACAGGGCTGGAAAAGATGAAGCAAAGAGGGTAGGAAACTCTCCCATCGCTATGTTCATACTTGTAGCTGTACACCACAAATGTGCTGGAGGTTAAGGAGAACTTCTCTGTTTAAAAGTGACGATAGACAGAATCTAACCACATAAATCGTCAAGTTTGATCAGCTGAAATGCTGCTTAGCAGGTTAGACAAAAAGCTGAAATATCTAATTTTCAGGGATAAAGTAACAACAACATTGCTTTCCCTTATAGCCTGAAAACACAGTGCCGTCATTATTTTAACTTAGTCAGAGATAACCAAAAATCGGCCAGCAATCAAAATGACTTTCACTCAAATATCATGCATTGATGTCAATTGTCTCATGTGCGTGAAACTGAAAAAAACTCAACACTAAACATAAAACCAAATCTTAAATTTAGTTTTAGTTAAATAATATTTTTGTAATTATAGAATAATATTTGTGAATGGATATCTTGGCTGTCTTTCGGGCAGTTCGTCCTTCAGATCATCAGGAGAAATATCCTGGGATGGAAGAGAAGGTAATCAATGTTTAAAATGTACTGCAACTACAACAAAAAGCTTCATGCTTCATCATACAACCCCAGGTTTGCATTACTTCAGGGAGTACAAATCTGTTAACAATGACATCACTCAATGACATCACAACTAACCTCATGTTCTTCATCAAGAATAACAAGCTGCTTGTCCTTGTCGATCTTCACTGTGGGAAAAAAATAACACATTAGCTTCAGCAAGAATTGTACTTAGATCAAAGGTGTTATGATTGGTTCTCCAAAGCACTGGACCCCAAGAACAACACATCTATGTTTTGGGAGGATACTCACTGATGACAGCTGCATTGTTAGTCGCCTTTCGGAAGCGAAACTCGCTTAGCTTTTTCACCAAGTCTCCATCCACATCACAGACAACCAATGATTCACTCTGAATTAATGGAAAGGAAAACACAGATAGATTCAGGTCATAAAGATTCTGAGAGCATATCTAGGACTGTTAATCATGCAGAAGCAGAACAACATGGATAGGTTGGAAATGGGCCTGTAGGTGCTGAAGCCAACGGATCATGTGGGAAGGGGAGGGCTACAAACCCACATAGTGGGAATTGCAACATGTAAGGACAAAATGGTAAGGTTTTGACTAAACTCTGCCCTCTGACCCACCCAAGCTCAGTTGGCACTTCAAGCCCACTCACAACTTGGCCCACGGATGCTCAGAGCAGGGGACAGCGCTAATCTGGGATCGGTTTTGCCATATGGATCCTCGTGAATAAAGACTATACGAACAGGGGGGAAAAGGGTAACTATCCACCTAAAGTACCCATACAAGGTGACCTTGCAGTGGATCTGACCAAGAATGATTCATGCAGTCTGCCATAGGAGTGGATCAGCATGAACTACTACCCACTGCTGGTTTATGTCAGGGCCCTGGTAAATCGCTATTGGAGAACAAATGTGCTACCTAGGTTTGGATCAAATAAAAGTTGGAATGCTTTAGATTACAGGTTTCAAAAGAAATGTATCCATCAACTTGCTGCCTTGCTCAAAACAGCCATAATCGTGAAATACCATGAATGTCGTATATAAAGTGTTATGACAACCTTGCAGATTTCACAGTCCGACAACACCCTCTTTAGTCAACGTTCCTTGTCAATGCTAATATCTTTGACACGTTTACATGGATTACTGGGTCCGGAATGTAAACTAGATATTGGGATTACGGGGATTGAATCATTGTTCTGATGGGTTGGATTCTTTTGTTCAATGGCCTACTCTAAATTGTATTTGACAAACACCTGCCACAGACGGGAAGCACCGCACTGATGTTGAAGCTAAGATATTAATAATATACAAATAAAGATGTACATCCCTCATCAGGTTTCCTTGCTGTTCTAGACAAGTTTAGCAAGCTATGTACTACGATAGCTAACTACAGGAAATGCGAAGCTAGCTGGCTTGCATTCTATGCACCTCGCCCATACAATGTCCAGTCACACATACAAATGGTGCCAGCACTTTGACGATGTGAAATTATCAGGTTCAATCGATTTGATAACGTAATCTATTGTGGCGAACTTTTAATGCCATGTGTTATCAGTTAATCAGGTATCTGGCTCACTATGCTCCATACCGTAGCATGTTGCAGCACATCACAAAAGGCTGGGTGGAACAACTGCATTTTAAAACACTGTACATAAAGCGAGGTCTCTTTCGAAATAAAGAAGCGATTACAGAGTTATACAGTACCGTCAGTTAACAATAACCACTTTAAAATTAGTACAGCAATTCACATTTTGTGACAATTTTCACCACAACTCAGCAACAGCTTACCATTTTCCCTGAACCGCAGAGTCGATATTTCTGACTAGGCCGGAAGGAGGGCAACACTACAGACAGTATTTTTCCTCCACATTATCTTGTGAATCTGATCCGATCAGGCCAACCGCCCCGGACAGCAACAATTTAAGTAATTTATTGGGCATATTTTCAGACAATGTTAACCATACATATATTGTATGATTACAGTTCAGTTGAGGGAGAAAATATATGTAGGATTGTTCTTGTTTTAAAATGTAAGTTACTCCTCAATTGACTATTTACAGTCCAATAAAATTGATGTGAGTCTGGAACGTACCCGTTTTGATTCCATCCGTCTTTGGATCCGCCCATTTACGTCATATTCTAGGCGTGAGAGAGCAGGCTGTGTGCACTTGCTTTCACTAGTTTTGTAGACTTTTAATCTCTCAACTGACAAAGTCTTGTTGTTTTAACTTTTGAATTTGTTGAAAGACGTCCCTCTTTTGTTGAGGTAATATTGAACTGTCTAACTTACTTTTAAAGCATGTCTTGAGATGGTACTTTGATCGCACTGTAGATTTGTCTAATCAGCTACTACAGCTAGCTAGCTAATGTTTGCGACATTAGCTGCTAGCTTCCTGTATGTGTGTACTGTACAGCACTAATCAACCTGTATTCCAGTTGAATAAAATGATGCGTATATTTATCTAAGTTTTCTTGGTGAAGTACGAGTCACTACCAAAGTAATAGAAACATTGAATAAATCATGGATACAAAGTATATTTAAACCAGTTGTTTTTACACACGTGTGGAAATAACATCACATACGGATCACAGGGTCGTTTTAAACTCGGCAGGCCTAGTAGTAGCCATTGTTTTGGCTACATAGCTAGAATGAGTCAGAGTGACTTTAAAAGAGGTGTGATTGTTCTGACAGGTTTGGTAGGAGTTTTATTTATGAAAACTAGTCAACTTTCAGATGGTAGGAATTCTAGGACCAATTGAACCTTGTTGAACACCTTTGGAAGATTCTGGAGTTATCATCAGCAACAAATGACTTAAAATAGGTGAATGGCAGAATGGTTGCCTCCCTCTAACCCTAGTAAAATAATCCTTTAAGATGTTTTTTATAGGAAGAAATCTGAAACAATTAAGACTTGGCTTCTTTCGTCTAGTCTTACAATTGTTATTTTTACTAAGTAAATGGAATTATGGGCATTGCAGCTTTTTGGATGTCTTATTTTGTCTCAATTCTGTACTTATATAATAATGTTTCCTTTCTTTTGGCATTAAACCAACTCGCTGTCATAATTCTAGCTATGCTATAGGCGATAACCTTCAGCCCTAACAACCGTTCTTTTTTTCACTCATCAGCTACCTTTCAAGACATGGATTTCTCGGTGAGTTCGCCGTTTCAATTAAGTTTATCATTTATCTGTGTCTTATTTAGGGTTTTAATTGTATTGTTCGAATGTTGGTGAAGAATGGGTTCTGCTAATTGGTTCAGATGTGATGGGGGAGGGGATAGAGATGGGGTCAATTGACATTGAATGGAAAATTAACTCAAAAAGAATATGGTTGAAAAAAAAAAATATATATCTTTTTTGTGGCATGCAGCTGGCTGATGCCATAGCGGACGATGTCCCGGGCCGTGCAGAGAAAGCGGGTAACCCCAACCCAACTGCCCCCAGCGCCCCTCCGCCCACAAACCCCGGATGGCCCGGCGCTGCCCCGGGTGCTCCCACACAACCCTCTGCTCCGGGTGGATTCCCGGGAGGCCCGCAGTCAGGCCCAGGGGCCCCGGGGCAATTTCCCGCAAGTCAAGGACCCTTCTCCTCTGGTCCCGGAGCACCGGGCCAGTATCCTGGAGCTCCCTCCGCTCCTGGTGGGTTCCCGCCAGGTCCGGGAGTGCCCGGGCAGTACCCGGCCGGACCTGGAGCCCCCGGTCAGTACCCGGCCGGACCTGGAGCCCCCGGTCAGTACCCGGCCGGACCTGGAGCCCCAGGTCAGTACCCGGCCGGACCTGGAGCCCCAGGACAATACCCGACCGGACCTGGAGCCCCCGGTCAGTACCCGGCTGGACCTGGAGCCCCCGGTCAGTACCCGGCTGGACCTGGAGCCCCCGGTCAGTACCCGACAGGACCTGGAGCCCCCGGTCAGTACCCGGCCGGACCTGGAGCCCCGGGACAGTACCCGGCCGGACCTGGAGCCCCCGGACAGTTTCCTGGAGCGCCCATGCAGTACCCGTCTGGGCCGTTCCAGACCAGCCCCGGTGCTCCCCCAGGACCATACCCGAACGCCCCTTACCCCGGAGCCCAGCCTGGTGGCGGGATGTACGGGCCTGGGGGTCCGGGAGCTGCCTTCCCTGGGTTCTCAGGTGGAGCCTTCCCTCCCATCCCCTCTGGGTCATGGGGTCCTGGGGGTGGAGGAGGGTTTCCCGCCCAGCCAGGCCATCCTGGCTCCTTCGGTCCGGGGCCCATGGGACCGTATGGGGGCCCTGCGGCTCCAGGGGGCATGCTGGTGAGTAAACAAACTGGACCCCTGCTAGGTTGCTTCGCTGTGCTTTTCTACCTTGGTTCTTCACAGGGGATCCTCTATTTACATGGTTGTGGTTTTTTTCCTTGGGGGCGGGGGGGGGATTTGCCAGCCTCTTTCACCATCCTTCTGCAGGATTACAGAACCCAGGATAAGGACTCTGGCTAGGGATTTGGTGATCTTCCAGAAACTACACTTGCATTGCTTTGGTCATAGTTTGGTATCATGGTCTGAGGCGATTTTCTGCCAGGAAACTTTTCCTACTATCATCCAATAACTGAACCCTTCATCTCCACCTAAGACCTAAGGTCCATTAGTTGTCCCAACGCTATGAGGGACAGCTCTTACTCAGACCAGTCCACAGTTTATGGCAAATTGTCCCCCCTTTTAAATTGGAGATGTCAGAGTACAGTGTGACGAGACAAGGCAGCCATGTCCCTGAGACAACTCAGCCATGTGCTGGACTCTAGCCATTGTCGCTGTGCTGCGATTAGAAAATCTGTTTGTGATGACACAGTTGTACTTGGGGGCAGTAAGTTAGACCAGTTTTTCCCGAATTTGGTCCTCAAGTATCCCGAACAGACAAATGTTTGTTTCAGCCCCTCGGGCAAGGATACTTAATTGAACTCAACGAGAGCCTGATAATTAGTTCACATGCTAAATCAGCTGTGCTTGGCTGGGGCTACAATTAACATGTTTACTGTTAGGAGGGGTTAGCCAATGACCACTGAGTCACTCCCAGGGGGCCCCAACATCCTACCTTTTGTCCTCTGTTTCGCTTTTGCTAACCAGTGCTTGGAGACTAACTCTGCATAAGACTAACTCTGCATAAGACTAACTCTGCATAAGACTAACTCTGCATAAGACTAACTCTGCATAAGACTAACTCTGCATAAGACTAACTCTGCATAAGACTAACTCTGCATAAGACTAACTCTGCATAAGACTAACTCTGCATAAGACTAACTCTGCATAAGACTAACTCTGCATAAGACTAA
>JACXGK010002654.1:24976-40032 GCA_016801125.1 Novumbra hubbsi | reverse complement strand
CACTCTGCATAAGACTCACTCTGCATAAGACCAACTCTGCATATGACCAACTATGAAGTATTTTAGTAGAGACTCTTATCCAATGTACAAGGCCAGACTCCAGGCAATTTCATTTGGTTTTCTACAAACATAATGGTTGAGGGATTCCTTATATCTTGCTTATTTTCACTTAATTACAGGAATACATCAAATGGTATTTATCTTGAAAAAAAACAGTGAGTTTAATAAAGGCTTTCTGTATTTTGCAACCCAAGCAAGGCTGAGCAACACCTGTGAAGTTATGTCATAATGTATTCTTGTCTTTCAGCCAAGACACAATCCACCATATCCACCACATTTTTGAAAGCAATGAACTCTTCAGCTTTTCAGTCGGATGAGGACATCACTGATCACACCAAGAAATATCCCTGTGGTTTGGTTCACTACAAAATAAAGGCAGCATTATTGAACATGATGATGATGTTTTTCTATGTAAATAGCCTATACCGGGAAAGACAGCACAGAATTTGCTGTCATTGAAGTGCAATACACAGCCATGGCTAATGAAGTAACATATATATTTTTTATGTATTTCATGCTATATATTTCACTCCCACATGATATTTGTATGATACTATCTAATAAAGCTCAATATAATTTGGGACTAATCCTGTTCTTGTGTGTTTGCCAGCATTGATTACTATACATATTGAATATATACTTATTTTTACATTGCAGTGTCTTACCAACATTTTGGGGAAGTAAGCCCATCACAAAATTCTATTAACCGAGAGGTTACGCTACAGTGACAGTTTGCATATGTTTTTTAGGAACTTGTTTTGAATGGGTTTTGCTGCACTACAGTTCCTGAGTACGACAGAGCATACCCTGAAATCTGATTTGTTGTTCTACATTTCTCTGTGTGCTTCTAGGTTGTTTCAACATGGAGACTTAAAGTGTATGACTAATTCTTCCAGTAGAATGTAGGCGAGGTTCCGGAATCTGGCTGACAGTGTTCCATTACTCATCAGGAGATATTTTTATCAATGGGGAAATACATTTGTGTGCTTAGGAACATGATCTGTATTTCTCAATGAAATTATGAATGGATGTATTAACTATGTTTACAATACAACTGTCAGGTTCAGCGTCACCAACTGACCACACTGATGAGATGTTGCAGGGATAATTTGTCCTGGTACCCAATGGAATGTTACAATAATCCTTAGGTTCTTACTCATCCTTCTCTAGGTAAACGTGCTTAATAACCATCATTGTCAAAATGCCCATTACGGTTTGATTTATCATTAAGGCACCTTATGTATATGACACCAATACTTAGTATTGCGTACTGATGATCACATTGGTATTTTTTTTAAACATATAAAAATTAACCAGTTGATTCATTGAAGGCTGGTGGTATCTTTGCTGATGGTAACTCGACACTGTGTTGTACCCTGTGTTTCAGCCAGTGCCCTACGAGCTTCCCCTTGATGCTGGGATCATGCCAAGGCTGGTCATCACCATAGTGGGGGAGCCCATCCCTGGCGGAGACAGGTAGGTCTTTGTAGTTGACTACCGGATTTGTTTATTCATTTGTCTATTTATTCATCCCCTCGTGTATTGTGCATTCATTAGTCTATTCATCCACTCATGTATTGTTTTTATTCATTTGTTCATTTATTGGTTATTCATTAGGCTGTTTATTCATCCACTTATATATTGTTCATTCATTAGTTGATTTATCCACTTGTAAATCGTTCATTCAGTGGTCTATTTATTCATCCACTCATGCAGCTTTTATTCATCCATTCATTTATTGTTCATTCATTAGGCTATTTATTCATCCACAAATGTGTAGTTCATTCATTAGTCTATTCATTCTTCCACTTATGTGCTGTTAATTAATTTGTCCATTTATTCATTCGCTCTTGTATCTTTAATTAATTTGTCAATTTATTCATCCACTCATGTATTGTTCATTAATTTGTTAATTTTCATCCACTTGTGTATCATTCATCCATGTGTCCAATTATTCATCCACATATTTATCTGTTAATATACAGCTTTCATTCTTTTGTCAGTTTGCTTGTTCAGTAATGCATCCAGTAATTTTTTTGATTTCTATAAGACATGGATCAATACCAGTGGGTGATTTATTCCACCTAGAACCAAGCAATGAGCCATAATAAAGCCTTCTGACCTCAGGGTTGGGAGGGAAATATGTTAGGCATATTAGAACTCTGCTGAAAGCAACGTAATAGTTTAATAAATAAAAAAATGCTACATTGCTATTCAGATTCCTAGCAGCCTTTTTTGGATGGACGACGTGTAAAAGTGTTTTGATTTCAGGTTCCACGTTGACTTTTTAAAAGAAGAAGATGATGAGGACGAGGAAGAGGTGGTGTTCCACCTCAACCCCCGTTTCTATGAGCAACAAATCGTCCGTAACTCACACCTAGACGGGGGTTGGGGTCCTGAGGAGCGAGACGGAGGGTTCCCCTTCGTTCAAGGACAACGTTTTGAGGTGCAGTATGCAATTGGGCTGCATGTAAACACCCGCGAGGACAAAGCATGTGGATAATAACTGTGACAGCAGTTGTAGAGAATAGGTCACTGCAGGTCAAAGCGCTGAGATCACCCCGTACCAAACGTGTATTTGCTGAGTCGTCGCCTGTCCCTCCTCCCTTTGCAGCTGAAGATCCTGGTGGAGGAGGACTCCTTCAAAGTGGCGGTGGATGGGACTCATATCCTGGAGTACGAACACAGAACGGGAGGGTTTGAGGACGTCACACTCCTGCGTGTGGTGGGAGATGTCACTCTCTACAGCGTGGCCCCTCGTATGATCTAACGATCCCCTCGCAAATCATAGCTGGGCCTGAGTGGTACCCTGTTCCCTATGTAGTGCGCTAACATGTTGCCCTGTTCCCCATGTCAGGCACTTAGGCACCTTTAAAGGGGGTTGATATGGAGCCCTATTCCAGGTATAGTGTATAGCATCCTATTGCAGTTCGGCTTTTGTGAGACGTAGTATACTACAACGGCGTAGGGTGCCATTTGGGATGCAGTCCGCTGAACATGATTGACACTGTGGCCAATGAACTGGGTGGCTCTCATTTAACTCTTTACACAACCCAACCGAACAGGGCTAGCTCAGATATTCAATTTTTTCATTGTCCTTTATTCCAACTACGGTGGATGGATGGCCTGGTGTGATCAGAGCAGCTCATCCGGGATCTGCTGGTCTTGGCCTGGTTCAGCATGTCCTGCATATTATTTTTGTTGCTGAGATTTTATTATGGACACAAATTAATATTTGTCATATATCATTGTAAAATATATTCAATTGAGGACAAGGAAGTAAACTGTAGCGAATGAGAAGTCTGCTCTTACAGCACTAGGGATGGTAACCATATATATTCTGCATGAACTGCTAGGCAAATGTGGAAAGGTTGATATGTCCTTAGCATTTCTTAGTGTTATCAGGATAGCAGCAAAGTAGGCTTGGGCTGTATTTTGTGTATATGTTTTTGTTGTGTGTCCATAACCCCAGTTGGATAGGAGGGGTCAATATGCATGTGTGCATATTAACAGACCGAACGTGTGGCTTTTAGGGTTGGGGTCAATTCATGGAGTACGCCGACATTCCAATTGTCCTCAGTGCTTTCCAATGACTACATGTGGAATTCGATTGTAATGGCAGGTATTGACCCCAACCCTGGGGGACTTTTGCTTTAAACCAGTATATCTTATTGCTGCCTGTAAGGCTAAATGGACTAGAATTATATACAGAGCCTTGGTTGTATGTTCCGTCAACTGGTTTTAGTGTCGTCCTGCTGATAATTCATAGCAAATGTGTGTCTTTAATTTTTCAGTATTAATCCTTTTATTGTTCTGCCATGAACTGATAAACACCCGTCAATCACCATCTTTCGAAGTATTCATTTGTGCGAGGAGGGGCCATCTACAGATAAATGTTATTACACTGTAGTCAATCATTATAGAACTTTGTAAATGTGTGGCCAAAGACTAAGTATTATTTTAAAGATGGTGTTTTGAAGTTTTGATAAGATTGTGAATAAAGATGAAAGAAAGTTGGTGGATTCTGTGACTGGCTGTTACAAGGTTGTTCTACAGCAGTGGTTTTTAACAGTTAGAAGTATCTCTGTCTGAATTTTCCGATCAAATGCAACAGATGCTGACCTTGAGTTTCAGTTTTGCATATGTCTGACTAAAAGAATCGGGGAAGATTATCCTATATTATTACTGAAAAAACTTTACCCCAAAGCAGTCAGTATTGACTGAAGGACTTTAAACATTGCTTTAAGTATTAATTATGTTGGGGTCCAAAAGGGAATAATTATAACATTATGAATCCTGCAACTGGAATAAAAAAACTAAAGTGACCGTCATTTTGTAACCCTCTGAAAACGATAGTAAAATGCGTGTGATTCAAAGGTCATCGTAAACAGTAGATGGAACACAGATGGAACAAGGAGCCAGATGAATCACCGGATGTATAAATCTCAGGCATACGTTTCCTGTTCTCAACAACAGTGGTTTCTGGCCAGGCTGTGAAAGATATATGGAACGAGATGGAACTGGGCTATTTCTTTAACAAATATGTTATGAATATAGTGAAATAAGCAGAGTACATCACGGTTGCTAGAATACAAAAATATTATCTCACGAATATTGCCCACGCAGCTTTAGTTTGTGTGGGGTATCTTATGTTAGTTGTAAACATCTTCGGTAAAACGCGTTCTGGGAAGTGGAGTTCTCCGGTAGAGGGCAGAAAACTGCAGGAGGTGGCAGCCAGCAAATAAAACTGCTGCATGAGTTCACCTTCACACTACAACTACCCTACAAACAACGAGATATTTAGTTTGTCATTCGGATTCCATACACCATGAACGGGTCAGCAACATATACAGCGTCTTCCGTGCTGGATATAAAGTTAAAAAGAGGACCGCAAGGTAAGGACATATCTTTCAGTATTAACTCCGACATTGCTACCAGCTAGGTTGCAAACTGATGGCCTGGCTTTCTAGCTAACTGTTGCCCGCTACTTTGTAAGCAGGATGTCTATTCACATTCTGCCAACTTAATAGTTACAGACATTACAAATAGGCTTAAATTCGACTGCCATGAGTTCGAATTTTCCTCCGTTTGTAAGTAAGCCTAATAAGGATATAATTAGGAACTAGGTATTGATAAATACGGGATATAGTCTCTACGACTCTTTAAATTATTTTGGCCACAATATACTTTCTCCGCTAACTAGCTTGTAGGTTAGCATTTAGCCTATGTGCTACTCTTACTTTTCATAAGCAAATCAAAGGTGGCAATAAAACAGAGATACTTTGTGGAAGACCGGAATCTCTACGAAGCTGGTGGGCGATGCTATGCATTCTGGGTACTTGCAGGAAAGGCTTTACATGTATCTCAGCTGTATTAATGCCTTGTTCCAGGTAATTTTGTATCGTAATCGTTTGAAAGTTGTGAATTATACTAATAAGATATTGGGTATTCTCGACTCAATCTCGCCCTGACTTTCGTCGAGGGATTTAGAGATGATTAGTTTAACACCCGCGGTACACAAGATTACATTGACAACGTTAGCGCGATTGGTCGATCTGCTGGGCTGTGCTAATCGTCACCTTTGCTTCGTAGAAAGACGTGGTCGACCTGATCCATTTGATTTCATCTCCCACATTCTACAGTATTTTTAATCAAATTCCTATTAACTAGTTTGTTGTTACTCACGCCAAAATTTGAGATGAGTTTGAGGTGTCATCTGAAAATTAGAGTCCTAGTTTGACAATTGTTACCAGTGGATTATTATGCCTCCGCATATTGCGTTGACTTAAACCAGGTATCTAGCAATTGTATTACGTAACAAGGCATTATTGAGTAACCCCATTAATAACAGCACTTTAATCAGCAGTCATCCATTTTCTATTCCACCCCTTCCTGGCCTGTCTCCTAAGTATCTGTTCTCCATTACATAGAATTTCTAATAGTTTAAAGTTAAAACGCTAACTTTCCATTTTTCTTCTTTGAAAACACAGTGAATTTGTTTGAGCCAAAGTACCTGTATTAACATATGCCCTTCCTACTGGTTCTCTCTGACTGACTGTATATTTGTCTGTCTGTTATACTGGGTCTGTCTCCATCTTGCTCTATTCGCCTCTCCCTTTAGGTCTAGGCTTTAACATTGTGGGGGGGCTGGACCAGCAGTATGTCCTGAATGATAGTGGGATATATGTGGCTAAAATCAAGGAAAATGGAGCTGCAGCGCTGGACGGGAGACTACAGGAGGGAGACAAGATACTGTTGGTAAGGATGGACTTCCGCTTTGAGTGCATTGGGCCCTTCATAAGAGTTAAACTGGCCTTGGGAGCAGCTTTGTGGGGGTCCTAAT
This sequence comes from Novumbra hubbsi, assembly GCA_016801125.1. Taxonomy (NCBI): domain Eukaryota; kingdom Metazoa; phylum Chordata; class Actinopteri; order Esociformes; family Umbridae; genus Novumbra; species Novumbra hubbsi. The sequence goes on along the minus strand of JACXGK010002654.1, from coordinate 33,629 downwards.
AAAATGCTAAGATCAGGAGTGTGTGGGGTGAATGTGAAGGGGTTAACACTGCTTAGTCCGTCCTATTTCACTTCACACATGTGAATTTATTTTTCTTGTGCATATTCTAACTCCGCCTAAGACAATGCCAGTCCATGCAAGAATGCAATATTAAACTTCACCAAGTTCAGTGCTGAGTTTTGAGACAGGCTTCAAGAAGCAAGAGATTCTGTTTAGCCTGATCCCTGTAATAGGTTATGTTATACATGAGACCATCTGATGGATACTTCACCTGAATGTTTTTTTTATCTGTTTCTATGGGAAGAGTATGTACAAAGGGGTTAATATAAAAATGTTTGACGCTGGTTCAATCCAAAGTCACAGCATGGAGACAACATCCAGACTCTGTTTGATGCAAGTCCACACGCTGTACCAACATGTTCTGTAAACACCTCCCCTGGAGGCTTTCACACAGACGCAACAGGAGTCTGTGAATTCCAAGGTCTCCCAGAATACAGTAATATCTGTTTCTGCTTAAGACAACTAAGATTGCTACTACTGTCACGTTCTAGAACACTTGGTCTGCTGCAACAACACTATTAACAGTTGGTAGAAGGACTCCCAAACAATCAAGATTAGAATTCAAGTTCATTGACCATCAACCTTGCACGGACACCAACCGAATTGTGTGCTTTGCTGCCAGGGGGAAAACGTGTTTGTCTTTACTGGACTTCATTCGTCTTACTTGTCCACATGTTGTTTAGATCAACGGCCACAAACTGGAGAACCTTTCCCACAATGCAGCTGTGGAGCTCTTCAGATCAGCGGGGGAGGACGTGCAGCTTCGTGTTCAGCAAAGGGTAGGTAGGAAAACCACAGATCAGGGCTGGGTTATGGAATTGCAGGCCACAGAAATAACCCCGATGGTGTGACCGAGCACAAACTCATTCAGCCTGGTCTGGAATGGGAACAATAAGCTGGACACAGGTTGGACAAAACTAGGGAAATGTATGTTTTAAAGGTCATAATTGGTAAGCTGCAAAATGGTCGTTTTGTTCAGAAATGTGAGACAACAACCAACCGGTCGTGGAAGTCTGTTCCCTAGATTTAAGTTGGCATTGGCGTCTTTTGAGAGTGGATAAATATGTTTTGCCCTCAAAACTTGTTGGTTATGATCACAACCGCAACGAGCTGCTGCCTGTGGAAACCGAACTCTGTGTTAATCCCTGTGCCAGGATTCAGGAGTTCATTTGGGTGCCGGAGTGGCCCCATATGTCTGGGCTATCTGTAGTAGAAGAGGACCCTGTTCTGCAGCGGTGGTTTTGTTGCTACATAAGATGTCCCTCTGTCTCTGCAGCGCGCCATGGCCATGAACGGTCCCAGCACCTCCCGGCCCGACGGTGACTCCTCCTCCGTGTCCTCCTTGGGAGTACTGGTGGCGGTCCTGGGGGCAGCGGCAGCCATTACCTTCCTCTGCATACGCTTCAAGCCTCACCTCAGGGGGCTCTTCTAACGCCGTCGCTTGCTGCTAAAGGCGGGCAAAAAAGCTCTGACTGAAAACTTTGCTGAAGGCCAAAAAAAAAAATACACAGAAGAAAACAAACTAGAAAAATGTAAGCCATGTTTCTGGATCCATAGTTTGTGATAGGATAAAATGTGTCATGTGATTATCATAGCCACTTATCCCAAATGCGTAATGTACCCCCCCCCCCCCATCATCTGTATGACTTACAGTTGGTGAGATAATGGGGTGTATGACATTCCCACGGTTGTTGACCGGAGCTCTTCAGAAAGAAGGACTGAGAACAGAAAGAACACTCTAGAACAGACACTGCTGTAGAACTTAAGCTGGCAGATGGCAATGTTTTTTTTTTTTTTTTTTTGTAAGATAACATCATATCCGCCACGATAGAGAATTCTTTGAGTCGTGACTCAGTTCGGGTCTCTGCCCGCCCCCTAGTTTCCAGTTCTTACGATGGGTTTTTGGAAACTGGAAGGCCATGTTGTGTTCAGTCAGTCAGAGGTGCCTTTGTAACTGAATGGCTGATCCGTATATGCAGAGGCACGATGAGAACTCAACACACTGTATTTTAATTTGGCTAGTCAGTTTGTATATATTCATATATTGTAAGTCTTTTGTTCAATGCCCCCCCATTTTTTTTTTTTAACAAACACATTTCTGGCCATAGCTGTATATCTGTAAAGGTACCTTTGGCCATCGTGTTGGAGGTTGGGATGTCCCGTAGAAAAAGTTGCTGTTCTGTCGGTGATGTGCACACGACCTGGATCCACGTTCATTGGGGTTCTGGAATATTCCGTCCATGTCCTTTTCAAGAAAATGCGTTTAAGTAACAAGAAGCTGGAACCACAACACTGACCGACTGGATCGGTTGCCCATGTAACTAGGCAACCCTTCAGAATGAACAATACGTTGGTGGTAGGTTGGTGCTGTGCATTCATGTTATGTTTTGAAGTACAAAAGATATGTATATGACCGACATTTAGAGGCAGACTCATTGTTTACATTGAATGTATTATTTTCTGTTAATCGAACCCCTGTGTCACTTACCCATCAATGACAGTAGGCTACCTGTTTTATTGAAAGGGAAATGACTGCCTGTTCCATAGTGCCACTTCAGAAAACTAAGTAGGCCTGGGAATTCAGAAGCGTGGCACTATAAACCATTCCATAGATCCAGCAAGATGATTAATGCTGCCATCTACTGGAGGTGAAGCAATTTCGCCGCTCAGTTGGTGACAGTGTTCTAACTAGACTGTACAGCTCTGGGAGAAAAAGTTGTAAAGCAAAGTTCTGAGTGAGAAACGGAAGGGTGCAATTTGCGGTGGTCTCTTAAATGCAATCCTTCTGTTCCTCACTCAAAACCTTTTCAACATTTTTGGAAAGAAAGAAATGCAGTGGTCTAACTTTTTTTCCAGAGCTGTATAATAGACACTGTTATTAAGTCATATGCTTGCAGCCCCGAATATCACTCTATTCCCCCATTATCAGGCCCGCAGGGATGCGGGTCAAAACTAGTGCACTACGAAGTGGGAAGGGTGGTATTTGGGACTTGTGTTGATGTTTAGCATTTCTGCCCATTGTGTAACTCAATTCCTTTTGTATTGTGTGTCTAGGTATGTGCAACCCTGGTGACTGTACGAAGTATAGGAGTTAAGCATGGACAACAGTTGTCCTTCTAAGGCAGGAAGGGAACAGTACAATGCTTGAAGTAATGCAAATGCTATGTGTTTGAGGTCTGGGCACCTATTAAATTCATGTTGAATTAGTGTGTGTTTAGCGCAAGTTGTCGTAATCCAATGATCTTGGAGTCGGGACTTTCAACTGGGCCAGCGGTTGCAGCCAGGTTGGAGACAATCAAGTTGGACCTTGTTGTGCATGTGGTTTGAACGAGTTGGCTGTCCCAGGCGCCTTGACCACAGTTGCTTCACATGAGTTGCTTTAAAATGGCATTGAATACTGAATTTATTAATAATAAAGAAACAAGTTTATTGGGTTTCAGTCTAGTGAGATTACTGTCTTGACCCTGCCTATGAAACAAGAATCTACATACGGTGAAAGTACATAACATGTTAACGAAACTGTTTATTTTCACCTCCTGTGTGGGATTCTGGTCTGAAGTAGGTATTTTGATTAAATTAACACAATACTGTATTGATTTGGGTCAGTGGACTTTGAAGCAACAGAGTTTGTTGACTTTGGCCTCATTTGCCTTTGCCCTCACAGGAGCAAATTGACTTTGAAAATTTGAACAAAGGACAATGCACACAATGAAATGCAGGTGATAGGTGTTTCACTATTTTCTTTTGACTAATGGTGTCAAAGTTTTGTAATCAGATTTTTTAAGAGCAGACGTGCTGAAAAGACAACTGTGTAAGGACATCCAAGCTTTTGAAGATGGATGTACACATCGCTATGTTACTATAAGGTGTTGTAAGGTATATTTAAGAGGAGTTTGAGTTGAAAGTCTTGCATCAAAGGCATATCTGCCTGAAGGTCAGTGTTTGTACTATCATGTAAAATGGTTGTCACTCACTGGCTTGTGAACGGGGATTGGAGTTGAGAAGAACTGATCTGTCTAACCGTTGTTGGAAGGGATTGAATCAATTTACAGCTAATGTATGTCTTTTTAATTGTGTATTTATTATGGACACTGACATCAGATGCAGAGCCAGTGGTGGGCAGGAAAATTAAATCCACACGCGTAATGAGTCAGTGGTGACTCTTTATAGTAACCGTATTGTGTTCAAAAGGGCACCTGATTTCTATTTAATGCACTGGGTATGAGTAGAGCCCTACATAAGGAATATGATGCCATTTGGGAAACTGTGTTTTTGTTTTAATATGAAGCACATGAGGTCTGTTTGTAATTTTCACTGTGGTTCAAAATATTTTTTGGGATGCATAAATATACTATGCTCAAATAAAATTAAGGGAACACGTAATCATCACTGTATAACCCCAAGTCAATTCAATTTCAGGAATATCCAATCTGTCCAGTTAGGAAGCATCAGCGATTGTGAATCAATGTCACCTGTTTTGTTGCAAATTAAAGTGACAACAGCACTGGAGAAGCAACAGTAAGACACATCCCCCAAAGAGGTTGCACATCCATAGGTGCCGTTGCAAGAAGGTTTGTTCTGTGGTTCTCCCAGTACCGTCTCAAAAGCATGGAGGAGTGCTGGACAGGGCCATAGAAGGGTATCAACCCAGCAGCAGGACCGGTATCTGCTCCTATGTATAGGGAGGAACAGGCGGAGCACTTCCAGAGGTCTACAAAATGACCTCCAGTGGGATACTGGTGTGCTTGTTTCTGACCAGACAGTCCTGACGTCCTCTAGCGGTACCTGTTCTCACAACCCAGCACGATGTAGCTTGATTTGCCAGAGAACACCAGAATTGGCAGGGCTGCTTTTGGCACCATGTTCTCTTCACAGATGTGAGCAAGTTCACCCAGAGCACGTGACAGACGTTAAAGAGTCTGGCGACGCCATGGTGTACATTATGTTTCCTGCAACACCATCCAGCATGACCGGTTTGGCAGTGGGTCAGTGATGGTCTGAGGAGTATATCCTGGGAGGTTCACACAGACCTCCAGGTGCTAGCCAAAGGTACCCTGACGGCCATTAGTTACCGGAATGAAATCCTCAGACCCGTTGTCAGACCATTTGGTGCAGTGGGCCCTGGGTTCCTCCTGGTGAAGGACATGCACTGATGTCATTGACTAGCCCTCACGTTCCCCAGACCTGAATCCAATTGAGAACCTTTGGAAGTTATGTATCGGTGCATCCAACACCGCCAAGTGTCGCCACAGACTGTCCAGGAGCTCACTGATGCCCTGATCCAGGTCTAGAAGGAGATCCCCCAGGATACCATCCACTGTCTCATCAGGAACATGCCCAGACTTGTCAGGAGTGCATACAAGCTCATGGGGGCCATAGACACTACTGAGTCACATAATGAGTTGTTATGATGAAATTCAGGCAAGGTAGTACAGCCTGTGATTTCAATTGTTCACTTTGATTTCAGGTGTGAGTTTGAATTCAGCCCACGGTTGGTGATTTGGGTTTTCATAAACCATTGTTATGTAATTTTGTTCTCAACCAATTACACAGTGTACACAATGTCTTTATCAAGACCCTTGTGTGATCCAAGTGTTCTCTTAATTGTTTTGAGCAATGTATATATACACATATATAGAATTGTTTAGTATCCTATTATTAATAAAGGTAGAATACCGTATGCACAACACGCATGTTCGTAATTCATCATGTACACTTTGGTTAGTCAGTGTGCTGTTGTTGTGAACCAAAACTGTATTTAAGGATTTCCACTGTAATGCGTTTCATAATACTTTTGCATTAATGTCATACAGTGTCCGTTTTTTTAAATTGGTTAAAATGAATGAATTACGTCCGTATAATATCTGAAAATATGCTGGTGGATCTTTGTTTTTGTCCTCTAAAATATAATCAGACAATACTTTCGCTTTTGTGTAATATTCCATAATGTTTAGCTGCATGGTCCCCACTAACGCTACAATTCCTTTAGAGGGGGAAAAAGCATGCTACAATTTCTTTAGAGGGGGGAAAAGCATTCGTTAACCGCTCGCTACCCAGGTCGTTTCTCTCGTGCTCAGTCTATTATCGGTTATGGGTAGGTGGAGGAGTGGGGATGCGTGAAGGCAACCAGTAGCACTAGCACGCAAGGGGTTGTGACACATTTCTCCTCAGCCATTCCCATTCACCAAGAGCAAGAGCTCGTGCGCGCCCGGCCGCGCACTGTAGGCTACGTTCCACCAACTGAGACTCGAGCCGCACATTGTTCGGATGATGTCATTTACTTTCTTCAGAGTAGTTGTCTTGAACCAGGGGGACGCCGTTGTTTTGCGGTGACAGATACGGTCGGGTGGGAAGGATGTCATATGTCATTGCTAGGAACCATCGGAGAACGGCGACACGACTCGGCTCAGGCTCTAGTTTGTGTGATGAGGTTCACACCGCCCGCCACTGATGCCTGCGACCTCGACTGCTGCGCGGTCTACTATGATAATGGCTACGAAGTCTACAATATTTGCTGTGTTGTTGAAATAAGGTATATTTCGCCACACAGCTGACAATCCGAAAGTGAACCTTAAACATTACTGATCTCTAAATATAGATAAATGCAAACCGTGTTTGCCTTAGCTTCGACAGTGGGTGGATGACTTATCCGGATTCGAACACTCGCAGCTTCATCCTCCCAGCTGTGCTGTTTTGACAGCTGTTTTTTTATCTATATTGACATGGTATTTATCTCTGTTTGTGCGCCAGCGGAGAACAGCGTTGTGAAACCAAGGGTAACCATTGCTTGGATCTCATATCCTCTAATTGTCTTGCTTGGGAATGGAACTGGGTCGTGTTCAACAGTTCTGTAAATGGCTAGCTCGAGCTAGCTAGCACGCTAACATCGATACCATCCGGATCAAGTAACGTTATGTTGGTGTCTGTGGTCGTTACAACCAAAAAGCAAAAAATTGTTATTTGATGTTTCGATGCCTTCACATTGGATACTTTTCTAAAATAACGTGAAATCCATATAACCTTGGCACGGAAGAATAGAAAAAACTACTCTACTGGATTTTTTTTTGGGGGGGGGGGGCTGAGGCCGGAGCATCATCCTTCCATCGCGGTACCCTGTCAAGTTCAATAAACCGCCGTGTGAGTAGAAATTCCGGGAAGCTCACATCAGCAGAACCCTGCTAAACGGACTCTCTTTCTGGGTTTCTTGGCTAGAGGTCTAACTATCCTCAGAGCAATAACGTCGGAGGTAGACGAAGGACGTTGTCTTCCCATCTCAGGATTAAACCATGGCCAATGAACCGGTCATCCTTAATGTGTACGATATGGTAAGATTTAGTGTTTCCAGTGCGATTGCTTTGCATGTGAGTCAATGTAACGTAGTGGACTACTTATTTTATATGCTTTACATACATACATATAGGTGAGTTTAACTGTGTTTGTGGGGACCATCAACATTATTCCCCAACCAAAATCGATTTTCCCTTAAAACCAACCGTCAAACTTTAACCGTAACTCCAAAAACCCAACCCGTAATTCTAACTATAACAACAGTTGTAACTTAGAACGTAATTCAAAAATACAAATTCTCTTCAGCGAGACTGGCAAAATGTCCACACAAAGTCAAATTATCCTTGTAAGGATTTATCCTTGTAAGGATTGTTGTTCTCCACATTTACAGTTATACCAATACAAGCACGGGAGACAGTGTTGAGCCTCTTGCACATGCGCAGTCTCAAACACTCTCTCACACATTTGTCTTTGTGTGCTCAAATTAATCTTTTTCCTTAAACCCGAAAATCAAATTTTTCCTAATGGGAGAACTGCCAAAAAACGGTGTGGGGTCGATTTTAAGTGGACATTAGGTCCTCACATGTACACAAACCGGGATCACAAACACACACACACACACACACACACACACAGAGGAATTCATTTAACATGTTTTTGGACAAGGACCCCAGTAAAACTGAAAGTTACGCATGCTCAATTGCCCGATTTAGAAGCTAGCTTGCTCTTTTCATTTTGGGCTTTAGACAGGTAGATGCAGATATTGCCAAATTAAACACACCTTTCTGGGCTAGTTCTGTTCTCTTTGACTAGTTATGGAAGGGCTGTTCGAAAATTGTTACAACAACCCTGAGAAAGACTGATTATGGAATAGATAGAGAGAGTCAGTCTGTGTAGTTCGCATTCCTAAGTGTGGACCTTAAGGGTCAGCCTGCAGTTAAAACAATGACAAATCAAAGGCCCAACCACTGTTTTGGTGAATAGCTGGGGGACTGGGTTGGTGTGTTGTAATAACATTCATATGGAGCTATGGATACAATGAATGATCAAGCATGAAATAAAAATGTTAGTTTTTGTCAGGTTTTAAATATTTCAGTGTTAAGGCTTTACATCACAGGTGTCAAACCGGATCCACGGAGGGCCGAGTGTCTGCAGGTTTTCGCTGTCACCTTGTACTTGATTGATTAATTAGGTCACTAATTGGTTAGGTCTACCCTCACCTGGTTGTTTAGGTCTGAACTGGGAACCAATTGACAGGAAAAAACAAAAACCTGCAGACACACGGCCCTCCAAGGAACCGGTTTGA
>JACXGK010002654.1:0-24876 GCA_016801125.1 Novumbra hubbsi | reverse complement strand
CATGTACTCGGTTTACAAATAATGGTGTAAAATAAGCATGTATTTTCTAATGGCTACAAAGGATGAGGCGTATTCACACTGCACCTTAGCCTAGGGCTGAGAGCCTCCTTTGCCCATGGCAAATGTTCACACTACTTTATAGTGGACTAGCACCACCCTTGGGCAAGCTGGCCCTGCCCTGGAGCAGGGTTATCACCAACTTGTCAGGGCTAACCCCAGAAACACGGTGACAAAATAACCAGTGTGTAATGGGGTCAAGAACAAAACCATAGGACGTGTATTGTCCAATAACAAAACCTGACCTTAATCACAAAACCTCAACCTAACTTACATACGCTCTGGACGCGGGCGGTTACCAACAGTTACAACGTCAGTGAACGTTTGTCGTTACATTACACTAGCTAAATCTTAGCAAAGTAGTTGTTGGAGCTTGCTTCGGACATAAATCTACCAAGTATGTCTCAAGAATAAAAGCTGACTAGTCACATTATCTGCCTCGTGTTGATTTTCCACGTCGCCGTTTTTCTCTTTCTTTTGCGTAGTTTTAACAAAGTTATGAAAGCAAAGGGTTGGCCTCTTGAAGTCGTTAATTTAATCGTGGTAGCGTGACATTCATCGCGTGTCATGATGTACTTGTAACATTATTCGCATGGCAGAGAGAACGTAACATTTGTAACTTGTCATAGATACATTGTGAAATTGTCTTCTGTAGTATTTGTCTGTTAGTCCTTTAACAAACCCGTGTGAACACAAGTTAACACATGTAGCCCGGGGCTTAGAACAACGCAGGGTAAAAAGTCCAATCGATGAATCTAATGAGGAACTTTTGTTATAGCTATTCTTCAAGAATGAATTGGTCTGGATAAGTGTTAATTTACGAAAATAGATGTACACGCTTTGAAAAGCAATTTATTGGCTTAATAACAATATGATGTATACTGGGCTGTGTAAAAAAACATTTGATTGATAGATTCATTTATTTGAAATGTGTCAATACAGGACAAGAGATTGCAAGCCAGGTGTACTTTTAGGAAGAAGGCAAACGACTCTGGATTTAACCATACATGATGTTGTATAACAACAAGGGTTTCTGTCAGAAAGGTGAACTGAAAGCTTAGATGGGAAAAGGTCTCCATGACTGTGCTTTTACACTCGGAGGACCGATGGCTTGATTTCAATGGAGATCCAGACTGATGAAAGGTGAATAAAATAGAGGAATTTCAAATCAGCTTGGAGACGTCCTCGGAGAGAGTGGGCTTTGTGTCCAGGGATCGGCTGTTACTGATCTCCAGCAATTTGGTTTGAGTGCCTTATTTGCTCCCTGGCAGACCAGCTGATATTTCACATTGACTGCTTGGAGATTGGAACTTGCCACCTCTTAGTTATTGTTTACAATGCTCTAACCATGAGGCTTGCCTGCAACCAATTTTTCAATCCCGCCATTCCGAGAACATGTTTTGGTCAGCGCCTGCAATCGTAACCTTTCGGACCTGACTGACGATACTGTCACAGGGCTTTGTCCTAATAGGATACAACTTTTATCCAAAATTAAATTTGACTCCCACTGAATCCCGTATAGACAAGCCCCTGTCGCTGTGCCAGTCTGAGGGACGTCCCTCTATAATTAATGGCGGGTCCAGCTGGCAGGATGTAGATGTCTTTTAGCATGACCCCCCAAGGACCCTCGTCCTGCCCAGGACATCTGATTGAGAGCAGAGAGGGGATTGTCTTGGGGTCCGCCGTCAGATTTAAGAAATGTTTGTCGAGGATCGGCTCGTCCTGGTGCATGTTAACTTTTGTTCAGTTCTGCCCAGGTTTTTGGGGGATATATTTTATTTACATTTTATTATTATAATTCTTCATTATAATTTTCCCCACTACTATTAATGTGAAATATATATTTTTAGAACACGTTCACGCTACTTTGGATAATGTGCATTAGTTACAATTAGTTATTGCATAATACACAGTTTTAAACGTCTCCAATATACAGATATCTGACATAGACTCATTAGATCAGCTTTTCTTAGCCCCACACACCTGTATAGACTAGCCTTCAGCTGAGCAAATGGTCTCATTTGCTCAGCTTAACAGCGTAGATAACAGGCCTCTAATCGGCCTGTGTGGTAGAGATGCTTCCTGCTGCCTGCACAGATGAAATATGAGCGTCTGACATTCCTTCTCCTCCCCCAACAGTGTTTCTCAGAGCAGGTGTTTGACCACTCCGATTGACATTTTGGTAATAATTAACTATGCATTTATTTCTGGATTTGAAGGAGACGGCCCAGCATGCATATTATAAAAAGAAATCCTACTTTATTCAGCGGTATAGCATTGCTGGATGAGCAATGAGACAATTGAATCCTGCAGCAGAGTCTTGGTAGGGCTGATGTGTTTACTGCATGAACTCTCTCTCACACACACGCAGACGCTAGTTATTTCAAAGCTGCATGCAAGTCCTACAGTATCTTAGATATTGCCTGTAGTAGTATTTTCTATTTGACAATGTCTCTAAAGTGCTGAGTTGGAAGATCATTATTCCATTACACTACCAGCCATTTCCTCTTGTATACAGGGAATCCATGTCATAATGGAGATTTATGATAGCTTCCTGCTGGTTCAACTACTGTGAAGGAAGCCCTGGCAAAATGGTCAGATTGTCCTGATAGATAAATCATATACATCGGACCTACAGGCCTCCCCATTCAGCTCTATTGAAAATATAATGGTTAAATAAATGATTTACTGATAATTAACTGTATGTAATTAAAGGCATTTTTTGTCGGCCATTTGATGCTTGCCTTCTTTGACAGGAAATTGGAAAAGACAGAGCAGTGGGTATTTAAATCCAAGTTCTATACTGCTGAGACCACAGGACTCCACTAGATCTTTATAATAAATACTGAACACGTGTATGTGTAACACCTTTTCTATGTGGTGGGAGTTAAAAAAAATACATCTGTTAAAAATTGAATAAAACAAAGACACATTAAAAACCTGTTCTATTTCTGTCCAATGTTGTGTAACACGATCAAATTACCAGTATGCATCGTAGCTGATCTGTATTTACTGTTGAATAATTTTTTTATTTGATTCTCTCTTCTCTCTCTCCTTCCTGTCTCTCCCTTTTTTCTCCTTCGTCTCTCCCTTCTCTCTCCTCCCCTCATTCTCCCGTTATGCGAAAAACTCTGTTTTTCTCTCCATCTTCTTGCACTTTCTATTTTCACATTCTCTCTTACACATTCTCTCTTACTCCTTACACATTCTCTCTTACTCCTGACACATTCCCTCTTACTCCTTACACATTCTCTCTTACTCCATACAAATTCTCTCTTCTCAACCCTCTGTCTCTGTGCAGTACTGGATCAACGAGTACACTTCCACACTGGGTGTCGGAGTTTATCACTCAGGCATAGAGATCTACGGCCGAGGTACAGACTAAGTCCTGCGTGTATTGTTTGGTCCTTTCATTCACCTTGCCAATTTGTTAATTAATCAAACCAGCATACTACAAGCAGAACTGTGAGGAGATGTGAAATGTTGAATCTGAAACATTGCATTATGTTTGAATCTGTTTTATCTACAGTCCTGTAGAGATTCTATACTTCTATTTTTTCTCTCCTCCTTCAGAGATGAGTCATTCACAGTTGACTCATCCGTCATGTGTGGAGTGAGAAATAGTTTTAGCACCGACCAAGAGAAAGACAAACAGACAATTCTGTCTCTGAAAAGCAACAAAATACACTACACAGAATGTTTTACAGTCTTGTCTGAGTTTTAGAGTCTTGGATCATAGACATAAGATACCTATAAGCAATGAGTACACATTATTACCCAATCAGCATAGAGTACTAATTATTAACCACATAGGACACAACCCCACAGAATAGCTTCCAGAAGATATCCTCCATGCCAGAATAGGGGGGTGTTTTTGTGCATAAACCCAGAATCTCTGCACTAAAGCTCCACACACACAAAATATTGTATGTCTCAGCGTTAATGTCCGGTAGTGCATTAAATATGTTACATTCATGCCATGTGTCACCAATTTCTTCTTCTTCTTTGCAGAGTTTGCGTACGGGGGACATCCATACCCTTTCAGTGGCATATTTGAAATAAACCCCGGAAACGCTACTGAATTAGGAGAGACCTTTAAGTTCAAGTATGTTTCCACAGTATCACACACAAACACACACATACACAAACACACACATGCTTTGATTGTGAAGACCAAAGAGACTGTACAAGTTGAAAGAAAGAAATGTCAAGCCTTCTTACTACAATTATTTTCCCTTACCATAGCCATTATGTTTTACTCTTCTTATTTAGAAGCTGTTTTTAAACAAGGACACAGGGGCCTGCAAAGTACCTAGTCAAATGAAGAAGTGGTTAGGGGCCCTGTTTAGAAACAGAAACAGGAAGTAAAAGGATGTCTTTGGTGTCTTTGTCAAAAGGGATCATCTGAGTACAATCTAACGCTGTATTGAGGAAAGAGGATTGAGCCTGTCAGACTGAACAGCTGCCCAGTACAAAGGCTGTATCTTACCGATGTTATCAATTGTGTCCAAGCATATCTTAGAATAAAGTTCTCAATACGGAAATGTTTTGCAAAATCTGGCACTTTGCAAGAACATGATGTATTTTTACAACGTGGTCTGCCTGAAACACGAATACAAAACACTAATACATGCGTCAATAGATTCATCAAAACTTGATCCGGTTTTAACATGATTCTGCATATTTATACATACATTTCTGAGGTTAAGAGTACCCCCTCGTCAAAAAAATGCTTGTCTGCAATCTGAGAAAACCTTTTTTTTACACAGGGAGGCTATCGCCTTGGGCACTACGGACTTTGCAGAGGAGGATATGGATAAAATCATGGAGGAGCTAGGGAGAGATTTCAAGGGGAATGCCTACCATCTTATGCACAAGAACTGCAACCACTTCTCCTCCTCCCTGTCTGAGGTTGGTAGAAGAAACCAATCAAATATCTTTATACAGCCCGTTTACATCTCAGTGGTCGCAACATGCTTTTACAAAACACCCATCTTTGAAACCCCCAAGGATCAAGCAACAACAGTATTGGTGCATAGTGGCTAGGAAAAAGTCCCTATGAGGGGCCGAAACTTAGAGAGGAACCAGGCTCGGATGGGTGAACAATCCTCTTCTGGCTGTGCTGGGTGAACATTTTTACAAACTGAAGAAATTAATAAACGCATGTGGGTTGCATCTATAAAACCTAATCCAGGTCAGAAGCATGACCAGATATACAAGGAAAGGGAGTTTGGCCAGGGACAGCATCAGAGTCTTTCGAGTCTAGTACACACCTTAGGGCTGAGGCAGGGGGGTCCAGTGCCACTGTGGCCCTATCCCAGGGTAACCCTGGACAGAGTCCAACGGGCAGAAAGTCAATCCACCCGCATTGCCAACTGCAACCACCCTGAATGAGGGCAGAGTATTGCTCACAGAGTTCATTCCCATTGCTTGAGGGCCACAACAATGAAACAACAATAAGCTCAATGAAGAAACATTCACAGATTCAAATATTTGTTTCAAGTTGCATTATTCTATTATGACTGATTACGGTTTGATTAAAGCAAAATCTGTTGAAATGTATTAAACACATATAGGATAAGTAAAAACAGCAGTCCTGTTCATGTTCCATGTTTGACATCCAGGTGACATGTTTATTCAACAGGTTTATTTCACACTGCTCCAGGCGACATGTTTGTTCCACATTGTTCCAGGTGACATGTTTGTTACACGCTGTTCCAGACGACATGTTTGTTACACGCTGTTCCAGACAACATGTTTGTTCCACACTGTTCCAGGTTACATGTTTGTTCCACACTATTCCAGATTACATGTTTGTTACACGCTGTTCCAGATGACATGTTTGTTCCACACTGTTCCAGATGACATGTTTGTTCCAAAAGGTTCCTGACAGCTTTTTTCTCTCATGTTGTTGCAGCTGTTGTGTGGTCGGGAGATCCCCCGGTGGGTGAACCGCCTGGCCTACTTCAGCTCCTGCGTGCCCTTCCTCCAGACCTGCCTTCCTAAAGAGTGGCTGACCCCCGCTGCCCTCCAGAGCCACATCAGCATGGGACTCCACAAGGAGGAGCAGACCGGGGAATCCAGCGATGAGGATCCCAACTCGCCTTCGGGGGCCAGCGGGGCTGGCGGTGGGTCATCACACAGCTGTCGCCACACCCGGGTCTGAGGTGATCCGGAAGACCTGTGGGTCTGAAGAGCAGCCAATGGGACATGCTCTCTCCACGACCTTTAGCCTCTGGGCCAGAAAGTCACTACGGTAGAAGGTCCGCCTGCGTAACCACCTGACCTCATAATATCTTCTCTGAGAAGAGAAACGGGTGACTAGTTAACCGACTAGTGGTAACTGTATAGAGCTGCTGGGTCACGGGACCTGCAAAACCCACAGATCCATGGATTTCTTCTCTGGTTCTTTTCTGGTTCTTTTCCCTTGAAATTTCGGCAGATTGATTCTGGTGGATTTGTTTTAGTTCTGTTGCCAGACTAACTCTGAGCATGGCTCTCTCTCAAACTCAACACCATTGACAGTTTCACACTGTATGCCTGGAAAACCTTTGAGTTTGATTGGTCATTTTCCCAGAAACTTGTAACCCTTTTCCAGGCTTCATCCATGATTCCCAGATGTCTCCCAGAGCTGCTGCTTCTGTAGACTACATTTATATCTTCCCCTAGAGCCAGGACGGTCACAGTTATGGCAATACTTGCAAGTATCACGACACGGAAGACAAACACAAAACATATTTAACATATTTGTTGGTTTTCATCTTTGCATTGTATTGTAATACCGGTAATCTGATCCCAATCCATCTGCCTTATGTCACAAATGGATCCCCAATTTCGTATTTAGTGCACTACTTTTGACCAGGACCATAGGGCTCTTTAGGGAATAGTGTGCCATTTTGGTCTAAGTAAACTACTGGCTGTTGTGGCTTTAGCACAATGTTACCCTCAGCCCGACTTAAGTGGGATTTGTACAATAACCTCATTGCTTGGCCTTCAGTTGCATTTGTCAAGGATGTTTGTTATGTTGCGGTTAGGCCAGACATCTTAGAAGAAGAGCCATACATGACTATAATACATGGTCTGTTAAGACGGGATGTATTACACTAAGAACTTCCTGTTCAATGTCATTTTTTTATCTGGAAAGGATGTGCCAAGCGCAAGAGAGTCAACAAAAACACATCTTTGTTGTTGTTGGAATTATATTCATTTTAATTGTGAAATTTGATACTCAAATGTAAGTATTATATTTGAGTGTAATATGTCCCTTTTATGTTCTTGAAAAACTTTGTCTGCCCACTGTACATTTTGCAGGTTACCACCATCATGTGTAGGAAATACCATTGTCAGCATTTACATACTTCCTCAATGGAAATCATTTAGTCTTTCATTGCAAGATTTGACGGAAACCTGATCAAGACAGCCTTTGTTAACGCCTCTGTTGACACACCTTGAAACTCCTCCGTCATCACTCCTCCCCCAGAGAGGGATTGGGTTTGGGGTATAGGGGGACCATGGGGGAGGTGTTACCAACTGTTAGGGCATTGTGTGAAGGAACAAAAGCTTTGTTTTGGGTTATGAATTGGTGTGGGTGTGTCCCTGAATTTGTTGGATTTACACAAGTGATTTGAAAAACAAAAGGGGGGAGGGGTTACGGGTCCTGCAAGCCAAATCCAGTTCCACACTATCGTTCGATCAAACAGCGTAAAACAGTGTTGCTTCCAGACCAGGCAGACACGATGCAACACAGTAATCCCTTTTCCCCAGTCTCTTCATGCATTACATTACGTCCCCGTTTGTACATTCCTCTCTGAAGCCCACTCCTACTCCAAGAAATCTACGTCTTTTGTCAGAGAACAAAAGTGTTGTATTGTTTCTCCGCGCCTCCTGGTTTTACTGTATGTCTTCCTCCCTCTCTTCATCCTTCATCCCCCAGTCTCCTCTCAGGAAGGACATCACATGTCCTATGTTTGTTACGCATGATTCACTACGCGCTTCATGACCGGGCAAAAGAGGAAAAATCTATTATATTTATTTGTTTATACTTATTTTTAAATAATCTATATTTTTATTTCTTTTTATTTGTAGTGTCATCTAACTACTTCATTTTGCATTATCAGGCAGAGTTTTTTTTATGTTGGAATTTATTTCCATGCTTACCGTTGAAAGTACTTTTTACAGAGATCAGTAAGATGCTGTTTTCTATTGTATTGTGTACATTTTAACCTCAACCGGTATGTACTTTTCCGAATTGAAAAACAATGCCACAATTTTAAGAATGGTAATAGAATAAAAATTAAAATAACAACAGTAATTTTCCAGTTCTTGAGTCTGTTTTGCATGGCATAAAATTAAACCACATAAGACTAAATTCAAAAGCGTTAATTGTGAGAAAAATCTGCTATATTTTTTGTGGGGGGTTTTTAGGCCAAAAAATATACAAACATTAACGATGCACATTTAAGATTTTACATAATCAGCCACAAAAATAACATAGAACACATTTCTAAGAGGCCTTTATAGTAGAGAGACTAGCCTGGTCTGAATGCCAAGGCCTGAATGCCAAGTGTTACTTCTGGCAAAGACATTTTACTGTTCATCACCTGGTTAATACCATGCTGCAGTGAAGAATGGTGGTGGGAACGTCATACCATGGAGCTGCTTCTCCGCAGCAGGGACTGGGAGACTAGTCAAGATTAGGGGAGAATGAATGGAGCAAAATATAGAGAGTTCCTTGAAGTAAAACTGATCCAGATCACACAGCTTAGACTAGGGCAGACATAAATCTTCCAGTATGACAGTGACCCAAAGATCACAGAACAAATCTGTGAATGTCCTTGAGTTGCACAGTCAAATACCTGGAGATAACAGTTCACAAACATTCTCCATCCAATCTGACCGTGCTTGAGAAGATATGCATATGACGAATGGGTACTGCCCAAATTCAGGTGGGTAAAGCTGGAAGAGGCATCCCAAAAAGGCTTAAGAGTTGTGAATGTTTCTCCATGCAGATGATAAAGGTAAAGCTTTAACATATTAGTATTTTTGTATAAAAAAACATGTGAGTGATTAAATTATTGGCAACTATATATATATAAATAATTGTACATTCATATTATTTGAATATGGTAGATGCAACGGCAGACAGAAAAGGACAATATAACCACAGCAAAAAAATATGTCCAGTGGTTTTAATGGAATTCCCATGGAATGTACGTCATTGTGCTCGACAAATTTCAATCATAAATATTAATTTGACGGATTCATATCATTTAGAGTTTAACAACTGTTTTCTTTTGCTTGCACTCTTGTCTTCGATATCAAAGTTGTTTATGCGCCTGCTACGTCAGGTTAGCTATTTACAGATGGTTCTTGTGGAAGTATCTGATAGGTCTGTAAGACAGAAAGCCTTGCCCCTTTCCGTGCTAAAGAGCATCCGGTTTCCACCTTGTGTTAGTCGCCATTTTGTTACACACAAACGCAGTCGATCAGAAGTAACGAAGCGAAAACACAAAGGTGAGCTATGCGTTTCCATCCTTTTTGTTTGTAACTTTGTTTGAGTGTTCACGTTTGAGGTTAATCAACGATGTGTAATCCTCCCGAGTGCCTTGACAGTATTGTGTTTATGTAACGTCGTGAGGGTAGATTAAAAGCTAACGTGGTACATGGTACGTTAGTTACTGTCTTGCTAGCTAATGACTTTCAGACAACTAGCTAACATCCACTCGATCGTTTAGCGTAACTTACGTAAATTATCGGTATTCAGTTAATTTCATGTATAATTAACTACACGTTGTCGAGACTAAAGTTCGCTAGTGTTGTACCATAGTCAAATAACTGGTAAACGTGACAAACGGGCATTGTTAGCTCCGGCCGTGCATGGGCCGCTAGCGCCCACTGGTCGGGGCCTTGTCTGGTTTGGTGTTGTCCGGTAACGGTTATTTCTCTATTTGCAGAGAATACAAATACACCATGAGTGGATGTCGTGTGTTCATCGGTCGTTTGAGCCCCCACGCTCGTGAGAGGGACGTGGAGAAATTCTTTAAGGGATATGGACGGATTCGCGAGGTCAATTTGAAGAATGGATTCGGCTTTGTGGTAAGTCGGCCTTGCCCCGTGCTACGGATGAAACGGGTTGAGAAGCGGGTAGATCGTCGTTGTCTGGGAAATGTGCACCGCGTAACTTTAAAATACTTATTTTAATATTGTTTTAATCGTACGTACAATTAATGATCAAGCGAACGTATTTTATTCAAGGTCTCTCTGAATGATCTCCGAAAAGCCCGGGATACGCATTCGGCCTGGTTGTTATGGGGGCCTTAGCCCCCTTTGGTAGAACGCGTTAGCACAGCCATAGTCAAATATTTACTTGCCAGGGATGATGTCCGCAAACCTCTCTCTCCCCCAAAATCCTTAACATGGCTAGTTACACATTTATCAGTCTTGCCTGTGGTTGTTGATTAACGTAACCCTCCCCCTCTCGCCAGGAGTTTGACGACCACAGAGATGCTGACGATGCCGTGTACGAACTGAACGGCAAGGAACTGTGCAGCGAAAGGTGGTTATAGTCATGCCCTCATGGTGAACATCCCAAATGCGCGTGCTGTCATGGCCACCGTCTTTGTGGCGCCCGGTTGTTAACTAACCTTCGACTCCCTGTAGGGTGACCATCGAACACGCCCGCTCCAGGAGGGGGAGGGGTGGTCCCGGGATGGGCGGTGGTGGCGGTGGCGGGCGTTTCTCCCCACGTTTCAGTGGCTACCGCCAGGGGTCTGGCGGACGCAGTGGTGGTGGAGGCGGCGGTTCCAGGTACAGAGCGCCTCCATTTTGTGTTGTCTAGTTTTCCCAGGCACATTCAATGCCCACCCCCCAGGGGTTGGCTGTTAGTACGTTTTGGTTGACCCGCCCGGCTTATTAAAACCAACAGTGTTCCGGTGACTGGTGCCTTGTTTTAACCTTGGTGTCCTCGTGCGCAGCAGGTATGGACCTCCAGTGCGCACAGAACACAGAATCATTGTGGAGAACCTGTCGTCACGCATCAGTTGGCAGGTGAGGGGTTACAGCCGCCTGGTTCCGTGTGAAATGTTGTGCTCCTGATGTTTCTCTTAGACTCAAGCAAATCAGTAATTTCATTATCTGTTTGTTATTCTTTTATTTTTATTTTAACTGTTACCTAAGAACACCGCAATTAGTTCTGTATTCCATAGGTGAAATGGACGGGTAAGGCCCTCTTTCAATGTTAGATAATCCGTATTTGTGTATTTGTTCACTGAATTTTTACTGTTTCCTTTAAAAAGAAACAAACACACTTATACCAAAAGGTAAATCTAACCAAGCACCTCTTCACCTTTTTATAAACCTCTGTAATCTGGTTATGGTTGTATTACGGAGTTGCATGCACAACCTCCCTGGAGGTGTCTGATGTGCATAGCGCCCTCATCTGGCTGTTTTTTTTCAATGGTTTCCATTTGGTGCCTCTCCTCACACGCAGTTGCCGCTGGTCTAACTCTTGGCGGTGCCCCGTAGCGGGTGGAAGTGGTCTAGCGCAGGATAGCCTTAGGAGGGTCCTCAGTCTGGAGGTTCTGTGGTCTGGTTGGAACCCCTCCCCCCCGACTGCAGCCAGCCCGTAACCCCCCTCAAAACCACTCCACGTTCCCTACACTCTCCCGTTTGGGCTTTTTCTGTTGCCGCCGATGGAGCTGGGGGTGTTGACAGCTGGGCGCTGCTCACCCCGGCCTTCCTGCCCCCCCCTACTTGGCCCTCGGGTGGTCCCTTACTTGTGGAGGCTGGCCGGAGTCCGGGTCTGTCAAGGCTGAGGGAGGTCGTTTCTCAAGGTCTTAACACTGTGACTGCATTGGTTCCGATTGGTCCTCTATTTGGACAAGTGGCTCTTTGCTAATGTCTTCCTGGGTATGGAACGGTAAGTAGCATAACCTATGTGATGGGGTTTGTTGTAACGGGTGGGGAGGAGCGGGTACTGAAGTAATATACATCAATGTTACGGTAGATTTCTGTTGGCCCGTGTGAAATTACTTTAGGCTACTTCATAGCCAATGGCCCCACTAAAATAGCTTAACGACAACATCTTAGAAAATTGTTAAATTTGTCCCCCTGGAAAACGATATAGCCAACAATAGCCTAAATTCATGCTAGCCAATATGCCCCATGGAGTCTGTTGCGATTTATCATTTTAGTATAATTTAAATCCTAGTTGCCCACAAACCTGAGAAATATCATAGAGGAACCATGTAAGATCACTTTTCTGGTAAGGTAATATCCAATGGTCATCTCCACGAGTGCAGATATCTTAGTGGCTGTTCTCTTAAACGCTGCCTCCTGACACGCCAGCCAATCAGATTTCTTGTTGTGGATGTGGGATTCAGTGTTATAAGGGGGTGGGGGGATGGGAGGTGGGTGAATGGATGTTTGCTGTTGCGTTGCTTTATCTCTCTTGCCCCAGGTTCACAGAACCCTCCGTCCATAGTCCACAGTTTTCGGTAAATTGCTAACTTGTGTATGCTTTACCACAGGACCTGAAAGACCTGATGAGGAAAGTGGGAGAGGTCACCTTTGTGGATGCCCACAGAACCAACAAGAACGAAGGGTGAGTGGCTGGTGTTCTGGGTGGCTCTTGAACTAGTTGTCCGCTAACATAACGAGGGACGGTCCTGCTGCATAGACACTCTTAATGGCGGCAAAATAGTTTGTTGCGGATTGTTGAAATGGAACCTTACTGGCCGATAATTTGGGGCCCAACCTGACTGCCGTTTTCCCCATTTGGTAGGGTGTGAGGCATCTACTTTCAAATTTGGCTCTTTGTCTTGGGATAAATTCTCCATTGAACCCAACTATCTTGGGCTGAGACTGTTTGAGGCAAGCACTGACTCTTTCTCTCCCCCCCGCCTCTACAGAGTTGTAGAGTTCGCGTCACACAGTGACATGAAGAACGCCATTGATAAGCTTGATGGAACCGACTTAAACGGGCGCAAATTAAAGCTGTCTGAGGATCGCAAGAGCCGGTAAATGCAGTTATTACTTTCACCGAAACCTAGAAATATACATTTACGTATATAATCGCTGCGTTCTGTCAGCCGGCTTGTTGTATTTAATCCATCATCTTCATGCCAGCCGCAGCAGGAGTCGTTCCCGTGGCTCCCGCAGCTATTCCCGGTCCCGGAGCCGCTCCCGCTCCAAGTCTGCCAGTCGCAGCCGGAGCCGCAATCGCTCCCGAAGCCCCCGGTCCCGCTCTGCCAGCCGCACGCCGGAGAAGAAGCCGTCCTCTGGGGCGGGGGGCCGGGCCACACACCGCTCTACCTCACGCTCCCCGTCCCGGTCCAGATCCCGTTCCCCCCCTCCGCGCTCCCGTTCCCCGGCCCCCCGTTCTCGCACCCCTCCCCCACGTTCCCCCGCCGTGGCCCGGAAGCAGTCCCGTTCCCGGTCTCGCTCCGCGTCGGTGGAGAGCCAGCACTGAGCGCCGCCGGCCCTGTGCCGTTCCCTAGTAGTGCGGCTGGCGGAGGGGAGGACGGGCTCATTGGAGTCGACGGCGGGGGACCGTGTCTGGCGGTTCCTTATTCTGTTCCGTCTGTTCCCATGAGCCTGTCCTCTCGTTTTTAAATGACTGCCAGCCTCCATTGGTGTAGTAGCATGGACTGAGGTGTTGTCGTGTCTCAGACGGCGGCGACTGGCCGGGGCAGTTTGACGGCCTATCAGCTAGCGTGGGACGGATGAATGAAGAGGAGGCTTGCCTTGGGGGTGCTGTTGTTCTCCTACGATCTCTCATTTTTAAAATCTTTGGTCATGATTGTGCCAGTGTCTTGGCTGCCGTATAATGTGTAAGTTTGTTTTTTTTATTTTTTAGGCGAGGCGTTTTGTCTTACACATTAGTTGGATTTTGTTTCCCAGGTTCAACTTATGATTTTGTCTTTGCTCTCAGAATAATTAAACATTTCCTTTTTTGAGAAACAACCTTTTAATGAGATGTGTACAGTGTGATTTCAGTGGGTCCTGTTCATGATTTGTAGTTTTGTAGTTGAAGTAATGAGCTAATCCATGCTTCCTGCTCCAGGTTTGGCCTAATTAGTACAATGCCTGTCAGTGATTAAAGTTTTCAGCCAAAATGCCAGTGCAGCACTAAAGATAAAATTTCCCCTTTTATTATTTTTATTTTGTTTTGGCTTTAGTGCACTTCAGTAATCATAAGAGGCACTTTTCAGCTGTCCTCAATGGTAAAAGCGTAATCTGACAATACGTTTTCAGTTTCTGTTTTTGAGGGGGCAATCCCAGCTTTTGTACATGTCTCGATTTCACTGTTCGAATTGACGCAACCATTTTTTTCCTAGGTCGTTGGTATTTTTATTTTTCCTGCGTTTATTTACTTTGGATCGTGTTATCAGGTAACATGTATGCAAATGAAGAGGGTCCTGCCTGAACTTGTTCATCGGATGCCGGTTTTGGTACAAAATATTTTCCCGATGGTCGTGGACTAATTGATACAACGTTCTTTAGGTCTTACTTTGTTTTGATGTGTCCCAACACTACTGACGACAGCGTTTGCAGGTTGTAATAGCCACGGAAATGTGAATTGTTGACTCAACTGATTTGCTATAAAATAATTCTTGCAAGTGTCTTTAGATTTTTGTTTTTAATTGTTTTTTTGTTTAGTGTGTAAAGTGGTGTCGACTCTGAGACAAGCGTGGGAAGTAGAATTAAGGCCTTTGATCAAGCCTTTAGGCGCAAGTGCTCTGTTCAAGGGCCGAGCGACAAAATCACGCAAACTATCAATTTAATATTTTACCACCGGATTTAGGACGTCCAATATGTTACTAATATACATACGTTATTTCGGATGTAAACCGAACAACGATCATGAATAAGATAACGACAAGTGTATTTTTGGAGTGACTGACACTAAACTAGCTCGTAAGACAGGCGACTCCTGGAGAAAGGTGTCAGTACGTTGGCGTAGTCAATTTATATTCCATATTTTTCACAGACGTTAATTAAAAGAACGCAGACTAGATACGAGAGCACGTTTAATGTAATGTTACATATTTTTCCCTCTTGTGTGAGAGGGCTATTTAAGTTAATTCAACTTTTGCTTTTAATGCAAAATATACATAATTGAGCGGAGTTGAACATTGTTTAAGGCTAGTGAATAAGTAAAAACTATTTGTATTTTTAGGTCGTTAAACTAACTAATTTTGCCAATAGTACATGTGCTTGATAGCGCTGGATGACCGCACCATTTAGAGGCCATCTTTTTAGTTCAACTGTCGGTACTGAACGGAACTCCGGGATCCGGACGGACGGGTCTGCTTTTCGTTGTTATCCTTGGTATACATTCGAAGTGGGTGCAATGTTACTTATTTTAAATCACGCTAATCGGGTCTGGTGGGAAAGACGTCGGTTAAGTTCGAGACGGATCTACGTTTTTGGAGTCGGAAGACTTATGGAGGTCCCCAACACATTGGTCTTCTTTGATTTGCGATTTATTTTGCTGCTTTAAATAATCAATTTGATGGGAAGGTTGAAAGCAACTTAAGTTATGAACAGATGAATACCACTAGATGGCGTTATTGAGTAACGCATTTGTTGAACATTATGTTTATTATACCGCCAGTTTTGATCTGAAAGCATAATGACCCAAGCAACAGCCACGGCCCAATGTCAATGTTGAACTGGCAACATACGGGATTCATTGTTTAGACATTATTTAGATCATATTTTCTCCCTCTGGACCGAAACCACAATTGTCAATGACTTCTCTGGATCATGAAAAAGCTAATGTTTTATGTGAGAAAAAAGTGTGAACCTCCAAATGTATTTGTCGTTGTACCCTGTATCACCGCTTTCTTATGACGAAGTATACGTCAATGGAAAGACCGCCCTGAGCCATGTTAAACATTCATTAAAGAAATGCTTTAATATTATGAGCACCAAAAACATTTTCGAAGAGGGTGCACCTGCAGACCACGCCTAATCGGTTGCTTGGAGATGAGCGAAGATGGTGTCTCAAAGCTTAACAGCTAGATAACAATTGATCTATTCACGTTTATTTTATGAATTCTCTTGACATATTTGTACATGTAGGTTGGATGGAGCGTGCGTTGCAGTGACAATGCTTGCATGCCACTTTGCCAGCTTGAGCTTGTGCCCGAACAGAACAAACGCGACCATTGCCAGCAATGACGTTATTTCCTGGGGGTGGCAGCGGGAGCGTGGTACTGCAGTTCCCGTGAACAGTGCACTCGAGTCCGACATGAAAAAAGCGAGAACGCAACACGCAGCGTGGACTCCACATTGTACCAACATAACCGCACGAAGAACAGATTTTTACAAACACACTTACTGCAAAAAACTATTATATTGATATTTATATATATATATTTTTTGTTTTACCGCTGAGGGTGGACGTGGTTTAACCAGCCTCATAACAAACCATGGCGGAGCGAAGTGGCCGGCTCAGCTTCGGTGGTGGGGCGCTCAACCGACCGGTGCCCATGAACCTGTTCGCCACATGGGAAATAGATGGATCGTCCCCGAGTTGCATCCCAAGGTAAAACACAGTTCGCTGTTTTCCCCTTGTCTCGTCCCGATAGCATTCGTGCTCTGACAGAAATACCTAGCTAATTGTACAAGACATGAAGGGAGTTTACTGATGCATTGGCATAGAACCACTGTTTACAGCTGCAGTGCTCTGGCGTTGGCCGTCAATATTATCGCATTTTACGGCCAGCCCGTTGGAATAACTGGTGTGTATGGGTCTGCATAGAATGTGTGGCCAAATCTTCGGCAATGAAGATTCAGTCTTCGACAATTGCTGTCCTATTCAGTAGGACCTCCAAAGCGTTTCTTCCAGAGATAGCTTGCTAGAAAATCACAAGCTCTATTTGCCAAAGTTAGGTATAAAACTACAGTGGCTGGCTGACTGGCTAGCTAGCGAGCCTTGTCCCAGACCCAGTATCTTTTTTACAGTTTGGAAGAAAGTGCTAGCCCTGAAATTCATTAGTGGAACTATGTTAATAGTACTTACACATTTTATTTTAAAGTCAGTCAGAATTGTAAATGTATTCAATTGATTATAAAGGTGTGGACGCCTTGATCCATCTTTCCTGCCATCAACAGAAGGATGATTCTTCCTATGGGTGGTCGATAGTCTGTCAGTTGTCCTGTTTGTCTGGCATTAAAATTATGGGTGGTCAATAGTCTGTCAGTTGTCCTGTTTGTCTGGCATTAAAATGAATATACAATTCTGATTATTGTCTTTATATACTTGAAAACATCTGCTTACTGAAAATTAGCAGTGAAACACTTTTGCAATCATCAACGTATTATTTTAAACTTTGCATTCTTGTGTATGTTGTATATATGTGTATATGTGCATTATCTAAAAGTATAATATCTTAGTTCATGTATGGGGGACAAATAGACACTTACATTAAACACACATTTTTTGGAATACCCCTTTTGACTTGACAGCAGCTATTCGCCCGCTGCATCTTAAGCTTAAAAGGAATGTGAGGGGGTATGGTTGTAATTACGAGTACAGGATAGCCTGGCGCTGGAACCATCTTAAATGATAACCTCCGGGTCCCAGCAGTCCAAGGGGAGTCTAAATAGCCCTTTGGAGTTGTATGGCAGCACAGATTTCCAACATGAAGGTTCGGCCCGGTGTCTGTAAAAGCACTTTGTGACAACTGCTGATGTGGAAAGGGGCTTTGTAAAATACATTTGATTGATGAAGCCAGTGATCGCACCAGCCATCTGGATGCATTTTTTCTTTTTTATAACTCCGTTTCCAAAAATGATGGCACTGTGTAAAATGCAAATATGAACAGAATGGAATGATGTGCAAACATTTTATTACGTTTTTGTTTTACATTTTACAGTGTTCCAAAGTTTTGAAAACGGGCTTGTAAGTAAGAAGATGGAGTCAAGAGTAATTTGTATTCTTTATTCTTCCTTGATGAACCTCAAGGGAAGGCCTTAGTCGGCCGAAAGGCAGCGTGTGAACAAGGATTTCCCTGAGTCCAGATATTCAAACGAGCATTGTGAAATTATTTGGCAGAAATGTCTTCATCACTGGCTGCATCCCAAGGGGAAATACCCTGTTTCTGGAGGTCTGCCGCTACTGCAGGAGCTTCTTCCAACTGGGCAGTACACCAGTTCAGCGGATCTCATGGATTTCTTAAGTGACTAATTTCAACACCGGCTGGTCAAATACCAGGAGGTGAATGCGTCTCTCCAGGGACATGGATTGTTACCATTACCCTCTTTGATGAGCTACACTTGGCCAGAGCTTGACTAGAGCCTCAAGTGGTCCGAACTAGATGCACTATTGGGACTTAGGTGCCATTGGATCGCAAGCCTTTCGGGGCAGCTTGTTTTTTCTTAGGAAGCTGGAAGACTTTCAGCAAGACTTGGCCCTAGAATATCTGTGGTTGTTGCTTGGCTTGGTCCAGACAGGCCTTCTCTCCACTAAAGTAGGTCAGTGGCTTGATCCTGCTTACAGCGGGAGTTCTGAGCTAGGATCAGTTTAGCCTTCTACATCATGAATAGTAATAATGTTAGGTGGGCTGCTGAGATCTGCTCCTAGGTCAGCCCCTCTGTTTATAGATGCTTTGTGACTACATTTGATTTACTCACTTTCTACATATGTTTTAATTCTTTGTTCGTGTGTTTCTCTGTCCATGTGGGTGTTTTCATCTGAGTGTGTGTGTGTGTTGCTTTTATTCTATTTCCATTCGTGTATATTTGATGTCCGTCCCTGACACTGACTGAATGAGGCCAAGAAGCCACACAACTGACATGCCTGTCCCCCTTTAGCGTCCAGTCTGCTGGGGGCTGCTAACCGGGGTGGGGCCTGGAGGAGTGCAGAGTGTGTGTGGGTTAGGAGAGTTGCAGGAGGTTGGACCTGGGCTAGGGATTGTTTGGTAGGGGTCCGGGCTTGACGTTCATTCTTTTGACCAAGTGGTTCAGAAGTCCAATGGCAGAAAATACTTTTTAAAGTATTTTGATTAACTTGCATCTCTGCATAACAAGCAGTATCTTTTCCTTTATGTATCAAATCGGACCCTGGTTGAAAAAAATTACCCATTTTGGAACTAACCCTAATTTTAATATAACATATATTCTTTATTTATTATTTTAGCCACCCTAACTCCTCCTACAGTTCTTGCACTACGGAGACAGGTATCAAATTGGGCGTCTCTTTTTTACGATTGTGTTGCAATTGTTTTGTGGAAGGTGTCGTTGCAAGGTTCAGGAAATACCTTTTTTTAATATACTCCAATTGGCAGTAGAATTTGTTCAGCCCATGCGGTCGCTTTAATTGGTGCACCATTTTTTCACTTGTCCATTTGGACAAGCGCAGCATACGTTCTTGCCTGACAGTTTTTTTTTTTTACCTTACAGTTACACCCTTGGGGTAAATACGGATTAAGTTGTGCCAGGGAAGAGGTGGTCAGTTCTTGACATAATTCACTTTTGTCAACTGGCTGACGTAGCAGCGGAAAGGGCACTGAGATATTCCTGAGGAGTCAGAAGTGTGGATTATCTGTTTAATTGGCTGTTGTCACTGCAAAGGTCATAACCTTGTAATGTTTTGGGGATGGAAAAACTTGACTCCTGTCACATTTGAATGTGGCTGTCAGATATTATACCCAGGTTGGGAATGTCATGTCGAGGCTTTGGGGTGGTGGGAGGCTATCAGGCTATCAGGCCAGGATGACCTCCGTATTTTTGTAGTTTAATTAGAGGAACACTGGAAACCCTGCTTCATCCGCACACTGACGTGATGCTGGCAGATGACCTAGAGAGCAGGGCTATTGGCGGTGTCTGTTTTCATGGAGCGATAAAGCTGTGACTGTCTTATCAGTGAAAGCCAGTGTATGTCTTCAGCATGTAGAACAGTAGAGGATAGGCAGGTGTTTTTAATGGCTTCCGTTTGGCTTCAGCACAGTTATTCATTGCACAATTGTATTATAATGTTACGTTTTAGTTGTTTAGCTGATGCTCTTATCCATCCAGAGCGTCTTTCATGCATTATTGATCGCATACATTTGGTAACTTCAGTATTTTTAATAAAATCTATATTTCAGGTAGAGGGGTCCCTCAACGTCCCTACTATCTATTCTTGGGCTTTTAATGTTCACATAAGATCTGTGTTCAGAAAGCTGGGCTGTGAGAATAGTTCTCAGACTCTGACCTCCATGGCTCTTTCTTGGACAGAGCGGGTAGAAGAAATGTCAGGGAGCCAGTAGTGATACAGGGTCTTAACTGACACAAAGTCCGGGAGGGACCCTGAAAATTAGGCGAATCAGATTTCCCCCATGGATGTGCAGTGGGGGAAATGTTGCCACGCCTCCACGATTGATGCTGTACGAATCTACTGTACATCTGAACCCGCATGACCCTTGACCGGATCTGGTGACCGTGTGAGCTAGACGTGATGTGGGGCCGACCTTGCAGATACTTTGTCCTCCCGCATGACGCCTGTGTTACCTTCCTCAGATGGTTGGTCGTCACGTGAACACGCTGTCGGCCAATCGATATTGTACCACTCTTTGCCAGGCGTCATGACAACATGTGGGTAAAATGTTGTTGGCGCACGCGCGTTACCTGTCTTTGTTTTCGACCGTAACACTTTTTCCATTGATCTACAGGCGACCACTTTTTGTTCTGTGTACCAAGAGAGGAAGCTGTAGGTAGGTTGAGTCATGTCATTGGTTCTCCAATAGATTAACTCTAACACTGTTTCTAGATCTCAGTTACTGCACTAAAGTCATTGATTATCTCCCCAGGATTTAGTCAAATACAATCACCTCAGGTTCTTGACTCAAGTCATTGATTATCTCCCCAGGATTTAGTCAAACACAATCACCTCAGGTTCTTCTCTCGAGGCATTGCTTATTTCTGCCGGATTTAGTCGCCTCAGGTTCTTGGCTTTCTGTCAAATGCATACAGGGCACTTGACTTTAGACTGGTCTGAGAGGTGGGCAAAGACAGGTTTGACTGGGTCAGTGGGAATTCAACTGCCACTCAAGGCTCAGCAACACTGTGTGTCAATCCATCTCCTTCATGATTCTACCCCTCCTATTCATTCAGGCTGGGATTTTGGATGGTTGAGACACACATCCATTTTTAAACATGTCCTGTTTTATTGACAGAGGTGGCCACCGTAACAAGCTTATAAGCCTCTCCAGTCCAGTTCCTTGAGTCGGACACTGTTAAATCTGACAAAAGTTCTACCACTGCTTTTGCTTCGTAACTGTTGAAAATCAGTCAGCCTGTAATGGATGTCGATCAGAAGCTGTGCAAAAAATATAGGAGGTTATCATTTCGGGACTATCGCTCCTTCTGCAGCCAGTATCCAAGAGTCCATGTTGCCACAACGTGAGCCGAGTGGTAAACACGAACCTGCCGTGTTTTGGGCTAAACATGGGTCCTCCCTTTCCTTGCCATCTGCTCCTGTGATTGGAGGCCTCTGAAGCTCTGAAGTATTTACTGCAAATGGACATCGCACTAAAGAAAGAGGTGCACGATAAAGACCTTGTGGTTTTCAAATTTCTAATTGGTAGTGGTTGTTTGTTTCTTCACAATTTTCCTAAAAGAAATGCTGATGTATATTCCCAGATTCTGACTCTGGCCTGTATGTGAGGTTTTGACATTTGAATCCAATACTCTGTGTCAAACCGAAATCTGATAAGAAAACATACATTCTACTACCCTTTACTGTCCATTTTACTGTCTTGCTTTGTATGTTTCATGTGTTTTTTTAATTATTTACAAATATCATTATTTTCCCCCTTCAGCTTCAGCACCAGTTTTCTACAAGATTATTTCAACCATAAATTAAATGTTTGTGGTGTATGTTCCCTAAAGTGGGTGTTTCAACATCAAAGAAAATACCAAGCATCCTCCTGTAAAAACACTGCTTCAAGATTAGAAAATGGATTAACTCCCCTGTGTGTGAAAGCGTGTATGAGAGCTGTTTAATTGTAAGTTTAATTGTAAGTGTGAGGAATGAACCTGTGTTTTTTCTGCTGCAGGGGAGGGTGGAGAGTAGAACAGCACAAGGTCGGTGGTGTAAAAAGCAGTACTTCAGAGACGAAGGACTACATCAGTATCATTGTTCTGGAACCTGTCTTTTTAGGTTAACAGATCTGAACTGGTTGGACTTTGTTCAAGGTGTTTGTGTGCAGAAGGAAACGTTCAAGCTGTTGGAACACCCTTATCGGTACTACACAAGGCGACCGGGGGGGACAGAAGCTGGGGGGGAGCACGGTAGTAAATACTGCTAACTCAAGGTGAAGAAATGCGCGTACAAGAACGTCTTTCAGAGCGACGAGCACGGTCTTCACACAGACGTCTGTGTCAGTCTTGATTTCTAATGGATGCCTCGTGCTGTAGTATAACCGTGAGATATGTTGTCATCTTATGTCCACCCTGCAGGGTGTATAGGGCTGCAGTTTAACACGATTCACATTATCCACTGCTTTCCGGGGTCCAAGCGGTAATCAGAATGCAGCATTAAAATATATTAAATGCGTAATAAATGTAGCACTCCGTTCACATTGAATTTAAAGATCTAGCAGGCGCTCCCATTCACATAGACCCTCGCCGAGGCCTTTAACTCTAGGCAGACCAGCCCAACTACACGCTTGTTCCAAGAATCGAACTGTGATTTAAAAAAAAGCAAAAAACGATTGTGATTCTGGAACAAAGAACTTGAATGAACTTTTGGAATCATGAAAATAGATGGGTTTTATTTTTGTTAGGTCAGTTGACTGTATTTGAGCTAATGGAACAATATAGAAACGTGTGAACCTAACAGGCATTGTGCTGCTTGACTGACAATGGGATTGAGTGGTCTGTGCAGGAAGCAGCAGTGAAGAGAACCAAACTGATTCAAACATATTTAATGCTCCATGTCAGTCTTCTGATTTCCAAGGGAGTGAAAACAACTCTCTGGTCTGTTCATGGATCTTAAATTGGAAATCTAGACAATTTAAATAAACGTAGTGCGTTCTTTTTTGTTTAGTGACTTGGAGATTTGGTGTGTGATGTTGCCACCCCAATCAGCCTGAACACTGTCAGTACTCATCAACCAATCAAAGCCAATCGTGTAGTTTAAGTAAAATGGGGGAGGAGTCCTAGAGAAGAGGAAGACCCTTTTGATTATTCGTCCTGCCCTGTTCCTTCTGCGACTTCTCTCTGTCTAAACATTCTCCCGCTATCTTCCCCTAAACCTTCACTCTGTCAGTTCAGTTTAAAGTGCTGTATTTGCATCTCCTTTTTTTTCTCTCCCCCTCGCTCTCCCTCTCTCTCCCTCCCCCCTCTGCAGCTTCTCCCCCCACTACCCCACCCCGCATTCTGTATCTTTTCTCTCCCTCCCTCTGCAGTTTTTGGCTCTTACTCCTACTCCCTCTGCAGTTTCCCTCCCTCCCTCAGCAGTTTCCCTCCCTCTGCAGTCTCCCTCCCTCTGCAGTGTCTGAGACAAGGACAAAACGGTAACCTTACACACAGGAAGTTTGCGGAGAATAACAATATTGCATGTATTGTTAGTGGGGGAATAAAGTGGTGATTATTTCCAAACTGGCTGTCTGTCTATTGCGTATTTTAGGGTATGCACTGCTCACAAAATGAAGATTAGATCCCCAGGACACCGTACCAAATCTCGCCAGGAGCATGCCTAGACATTGTCTGGAGGGCATACAGGCACGTGGGGGCCATACACACATACTGAGTGGCGTTATGAGTTGGAACGGCCTGTAATTTCAGTTGTTTACTTTGATTTTCTGTGTTTAAATCCAGCCCTCATAATTGGTTGGTGATTTTGGTTTCCATTGAGTTACCATTTGATTCTCAACGAATTACACAATGTACACTTAGGATTTTTATATTTATTATACTTTGTTCATTGAGACCCGATGTGTGATTTAAAGTTTCCTTAATTTTTTTGTGTTATCTCTATATAATGTGCATATGGTCGGACATTAGGAAATGCAGCTCAGTTTCCAACTTATTTAAACAGTTGTGAAAGACAAATATGCCTATGGTGGCCTGTCTTTGCCAGGTATTAATTGACTATTTCCTACAATCTCCTAAACCTGTAACAATTCCCCAGGTCATTCCTGTAAATAACAGTGTGAATAAAAAAAAAAACTCTGCTAATTTGAGTCTCTCTCCTCTTTTTTTGCCCCCCCCCCCAAGTTTGGCAGTGTGTTGTAAATGTTTTTGTATTTTATTGAGTTGTCTGGTATTATTTCTTTCTGACTTTTTCTTTCCGTATGCAGGAATGGATGATTGAAAGGGATGATTGGAGAGAGGGAAGTGCTGTGTGTGCTCTCTTCTCATGTTGCCCTCTGTCACCTCTGGATGAATGTCTTTTCTCGCTGTCCATTTTGCTGTGGTGCTTTATGAACCTTCCGGATAAATGGCACCGGACACAGAATACAAATGGCACACTTTCGCAGCACACTCCTCATTGCAGACTAGTTGTCTTTTACAGAAAGGTCACAGAACAGTAGCCAGCCTTCGCAGCAATAGTCAACGTCTGCAAAAGTCATCACCTCGGAATATTTGCCTGCTATGGTGAAATATCTGCCCTTTGTGGAATATCTTGTCACTGTAGAATATATTGTCTCGGTGGAATAGTCATTCCGGCCAGATATTGTCCTCTGGAAGAATTGTCACCTCTGGATTTCTTTCTGGACCTTGGACTGCTGCTCTATCATAGCTTCACATCACATCTTATTACCATCACACTACATTACCCTCACATCACAATACTTTACCATCACGTTACACTAGTACCACAAT
>JACXGK010002653.1:0-52118 GCA_016801125.1 Novumbra hubbsi | reverse complement strand
GAACGATGGAGACCCTAACACGAGGGAAAGGAAGATGGAGACCCTAACCCGAAAGAAGCGCTGGACCCATAACTGCACTTTTTTTCCAGCTGCTCACATTAGAGTGAAATGATGGGTGTTAATAAGAAACACAGTCTTAATAGTTTCCTTAAACTATATGAAGCAGTTTTTTTAAGCCATTGCATAACGTGAAGGGATGGACCATCTGTCGATGACATGCTAAAGGTCGAAATACCTCTAACCCTTTTAAATTACCGTCTAGGTTTAGTGTCGAAAATATTCTTTGGTTGTTTCACTGTTTCGGCATGGATGACACATCTGTCTCTTTCTGTTTCTTTCTCTATTATTCTGATAGCTACCAGGATTTTGTAAGACAATGAAGAAGCTGCTACACTTTTCATTTTGAGGTGTCTGTGTGTGAGTTTGTGTTGGTGTGCTGTCTGTTTTCAGGTTTCCTCCCCACTGTCACTCAGAGGAATTCTTTGACACAATAGTCTCAGATGTTCTCTATGACCCCGGCATTCCCACACACCACAGATGTTGTTCTCCATACTTTCTCTTGCAGTATTAATAGAACAGTTCAGTACTACTAAATATTTAAAGAATTACTCTAAAACTGCGTTGGTAGTGAAAACCTTGGAGCAGTTAAGAACTAGCTAGGTAACTTGTTAGTGGAAGTAGAATATAGAATATGTAGAAGTTTATAATGCTTCAAGTCTTACCTGACTCCTCAATTGTAAATCTGCAAAGGAGCATGCAAGTGTGCGTGTGTGTATTTTTGGCGGCACTCAGAGTGTATGTGTATGTGACCGTGTTTCCATTTCACCCAGCTGAGCTTTATTCAAAAACAGACATACAGTTCTCATTACCACACAGACATACACACATACTGTACATGCTTCAACCAAAACCTAGTAGAGCTGAGAGAGGTTTTGCGTTCAGGCTAAAGGTAAAATGAGAGCATCAGTGAAAACAATTACTTTTTTGTTATTTATGGGTTAAATCATAATTTGCTTTATCTCAGCCTGTTTTGATTTTTCCCTTTTCATGCTCATGAGTGCAAGAATTATTAGTTGTTTTTATTTAGCAAAACTTACCATAGCCCCAAAAACCTTCTTTAAATATAACCCTAACTCGTAATCCAAAACCTAACCTCTAAAATGTTATTGTAAAAATAACTGCAATTGTAACTTTTGCCTTAAACCCAATACCTAAGCCAAATCATTTTTCAAAATAAGGACAGAATTGTTTTGGCCCCATTTAATTAGTAAATAACGATTCAAACACACAAACAAATACACACATTTGAGTTTTTCTATCATTGTGGGGTCCCTAAATATTCCCATTTAAAATAATTTGTTCCCCTCGCACTTCCCTTAACCCTAATCCACACTTTAGCCTAGTTGATAAGTTTCCCATAAAACTAACCCCAAAGCCCACGTACAATTCCAAAATAGCCTGTGAGGTTCAAGGATTTATGCTACTCTGGCATAGTTAAACAAGGACATGCAGAAACACACTTACACAGACGCAGACACACACACACGCGTGTGCAGTCCTTCAAAGAGAGGCCGGTTCGCCCCGTGTCCCGTCTCTGCCTGTCACTGCTTATTAGGTTATGTCACTGCACACACCTCACTAGGCCGTGTGTGCGGGCGTACGTGTGGACGCGTGCGGCGCTCCCAGCAGACCAGATCATTATGGGGAGGATTGATGGTGAGGTCGTCTCTGTGGTCTGACAAACAACTCTCTCGGTATCGGGGCTCCGGTCAGCTCGGCGCTGGCTCTGAGCCGCTGTCCCTCATGTAGTACAAACACAGGACCTGCGGTCAGACCTCTGAAGGTGATCAACAGCTCGGTAGTCTTCATCCACCTCCACTGTGACTTTCAGCTCGTTCAGGATTTAGCTCAGCGAGGGATGCACAGACTACTTAGAAATATGACCCTCATTCTAAATGATTTAATACAGATTGTAGATGGTAATACAGCAAAACAGTGCCCTTGAGTATATTGGCCCCCTTGGTAAAGATTAGCCTCAACAATTATAAATTTTTTACATTAGAAATCTGACTGAGATCTTACTTTTTTTTTGGTAAAATAATTAAAAACCCTAATTAAGAAAACTGCATAGGTGTCAACACCCTTATATTTAGTACTTTGTGTACACTCCCCTTGTCAAGAAAACACCACTGAGCCCTCTTCAGCTCACCCCAACTATTTTCAGTAGTGTTTAGGTCAAAGGACTGGGATAGCAATTATGAAAGCTTAATTCTGTGGTCAAAATGGCATTTGTGTGAATGCTTCCGATATTTTCCTAGAAAATGTACAAGTTCTTTCTGATAAGATGTCCGAATAGCTTGTTGTCATTGAGGTGGCATCTAATTGTAGTTTGGAGACTTGGATACTACAAAATTCAACCAACTCTGCAATTTTCTGCATCCTCCTCCATACAGGTTCATCACCGCTCCAGGTTATTATAACTTGTTTAATTTAATTAGTTTGCAGTTCGCTGATCTTCCCTATGTTGATGGACGAAGGAGGGAGGTTGGCATTTGTGTCACCTAATTTTTTACCCCAATGAAACAGGAAGTCATGAATTAACCCTTATAATTTCTTAATAACTGAGATGAACTAGGGGAAAAAAGTATATCAAACAAAGTTGGGACGCTGCAAAAAATGCAAATAAAAACAGAATGCAATGATGTGCAAATAATTTCTCCATAAATGTAATTGAAAATACATATTAAATGTTGGAACTGAGAAATTAAATTGTTTTACATGGCAATTTTGAATTTGATGCCCGCAACACATTGTTGAGACAGGGGCATCTTTACCACTGTGTCCTTTGCTGTATTTATCATTTCATAATGTGCCAAATCATTTCGATAAGGGACAGGTCTGGATGAAGGCAGGCCGGTTTAACACCCATACTCTTTTGCCATGCTGTTGTGATATGTGCTGTATGTGATTTGGCATTGTCCTGCATATATAAGCAAGGGCTTCCCTAAAAAAGACGTAATCTGGATGGAAGCATAGGTTGCTCCACAACCTTTATATATTGTTCAGCATTTATGGTGTATTCACAGATGTGTAAACCACAAATTCCCCCATACCATCACAGATGTTTAAACCACAAATTCCCCCATACCATCACAGATGTGTAAACCACAAATTCCCCCATACCATCACAGATGTGTAAACCACAAATTCCCCCATACCATCACAAATGTGTAAACCACAAATTCCCCCATACCATCACAGATGTGTAAACCACAAATTCCATGGCACTCATGCACCCCGATACCATCACAGATGCTGGCTTTTGCACTGTGCGCTGATAACAAGCCGGATGATCCCTCTCCTCTATTGGCGTCCACGATTCCTGAAAATAATAAAAAATCTGGACTTGTCAGACCACAGATTTTTTTTTTTACCTTGCCTCATTCCATCTAGAATGAGCTTGTGCCCAGAGAAGGCACTGGCGTTTTTGAATGTTGTTTATGTATGGTTTCTTCTTCGCATGGTAGAGTTTTAACTTACATTTGTGTTTGCTGTGACATACTATGTTGACACACAATGGTTTTAGGGGATGTTCCTGAGTTCATGTCTGTTTTTAATGCATTGTCGTCTGATGGCCCCAAGTTTTCGGCCTTGTCCCTTGCATTGAGACATTGCTCTCAGCATCTTTTAATGGTATTGTGTAATATAGATGATGTGGTCCCCAAACCCATTGTGTTATACTTGAATTGTGGCACTATTTGCCTGCGCAGTCTTTCACAAAGTGGTGAACCCCTTTCCAATCCTCACTTCTAACAGACCGATCCTGTCTGGAAAGATCTTTTAATACCCAGTCTTGTTACTGATGTGTTGGCAATTGACGTTTCTGGTGCCTCTGTTCCAGCTTTTTTGAAACGCATTGGTGGCATCAAATTGAGCATGTTTTTTCAAAGAAACAAAAAATTCTCAGTTTCAACATTTGGTATGTTGGTACTATTTTCTATTGAATATAGGGTTTTAATGATTTGCATATTTTTGCATTCTGTTTTTTTTTACATTTTACACAGCGTCCCAACTTTTGGAATCAGGGTTGTAAAATTATGTATAGCGATGCCAATAAATATGTGTATTATCAATTTGTTTTTCCTTTTACTGTTACATTTTGTGTAAGGTCAGGCATATTAACAACAATAATAATGATTTCCATAACCTTTTTGTTATTTTTTACCGGGGGGGGGGCAATAGTTCTGGAGGGCACTATACATTGTGAATAAGATATATATATATATATATATATATATATAGTCAATTTTGGATTTGACCAGTGATGAGTCCTTGAGTTACTGATAATGAGGTTATGACTATTGATTCTGGATCCTCTTGTCTTCCCAATGTACAGCATATTTTATTGATGGATTTTATATTTGTTTTAAGATGACAGTTATGCCATTTTAAACTTGATTCTGTGTTTGCTTGTTGCTTGCGGGTCGTTCACTTGTTTAGGAAGGATCTCTTTTATCAGTATTGACAAAAATCATGAAGACAGTTTGAGTGTTTTGTAGATATCCTGAAGTGGGTTTATCCGTGCAATGGATTAAACCGAGTGTGTTTCGTGTGTGAAATCTAAGTGCAGGGATAGTGTGTATATGCATGTGTGTGCATGAGTGTGTGTGTTTGCTGTGCTAACCAAAGTGTTTCATTATAGTCAGCAGAACACACCAGGCTTGTTCCAAACCAACCAGTCCTGGGACAGCTTTTACGGGACCGGCGACACCCGTTCCTACTACCTCCACGACGTGCGCTACCTTTGTGACACGCGACGCCTGTCTGTACGTCGTCAAACTATACCCTGTTTAGCAAGTCCCTGGAAGGAGGTATTTTACCATCTCGCTTTGTTTATTTTTTTAAACTGATTTCATTCATTTAGCCTGTCTCACACCATCTCAATCAGTCATTTAGAACCCACAAAACATACAAAACAAAACAGATAGCTTCAGGTTAGCGCTGGATTTCCTAACATGCTACCTAACGGAGATCAAATGCATATGCTGCTAAAACACATTTGAACAATCCATCAGTTTCTTTTCTGTAACTGTATCTTCTGTGATAACAGACAGTCACTTGCATGTATGTCTGGAGATACCACCAAAGGAATAGAAAATATTGTGAGAGGCCGTTGATTGGCCAGTTCATCCTTTACTGTAATAAAGATTGGCCAGTTTAAACTCTCCAAGAATATGATTGTCCTGAGCATTTCAGAGTTGGTTTGAGGTGGAATTGTATTTATTTTCAACTTTGGCCACAGTCAATTATAGCACAAGTCAACAACTTTATCTGACTAGTAATTAACAGAATAATAACTTTGAATAGTCCGATTTTCACTGTCCAGTTACTTTAACGTTGAAATGTACTCTATATTACACTTGCTATCATCTAACCTTTTATCTATGGCTTTAGTTACCAGTATTGACATGCATGCATATTGGTTTTATGCTTTTTTCATTTTCTCCATTTCATTCATGTTCCTTCATTGGCAATGACAGTTTGCAGTTAAT
The DNA here is from genome assembly GCA_016801125.1 of Novumbra hubbsi. Classification (NCBI taxonomy): domain Eukaryota; kingdom Metazoa; phylum Chordata; class Actinopteri; order Esociformes; family Umbridae; genus Novumbra; species Novumbra hubbsi. Next base: position 46,566 of record JACXGK010002653.1, on the reverse strand, counting down.
ACCACTTCCATTGGACCCATTACCTGCATGGTGAATGAATGTGCATGCGTGCTCTGACTTAATTATTGGAGTTAAACGCATTTTGCTTTTGCTCATGTTAGGCTGCTCTAGACACCTCTCGTTACAACTCTATATTTTTTGGTTCCTCATCGCTCACCGGCTTGTAGTGGAGACAGAGAGGTGATTATTTAAACTACTGTGAGGTTGTCAAATATTTCTTCTACTTATTCAGCCACAGAACACGATATCAAAGAGGAGGATGCCATAACTAATTAGTAAAAATTACTCTCACAGCGGTAACGAGAGATATGGTTGAAATGTCTAAATGTCTGTACATTTCTATAATTAGATTTTTGACCTGATGGCTATCTGATGTTAAACATATGTACTGTTGGTTGGTTCCTCTCATAAGCATAATACACTCCACTATCTTCTCCTTTTTTTCTCACTTAATTAACATATTTTCAAGGTGTATTTTTTTATTTTATTTTTTACTTTACAACAGACTGCATCAGCCCACTTAGTACCTCTTAGCTTGGCATTTCCTTCTTGTGTTAGCTGGAGTACATGAACAAAATCCTCTGCTGGGGATGGAACATTGGTGCTTTGTGGAAGTCAAACCATCTGCCTTTAGAGTCACGGTGAGAGTACTGGATTTTGACTGGAGGCAGAGAATGATGTTATCTAAGTTTTTCTGACAACAGTTTGTCCAGATGTTTTGATAGATAAAAAATCTGAAATTATTATTCAAGCACTGAATTTGCTGATAGCTACTTTACTACTTACTGCTACTGGGTTGAGTGGTTGTTGCATCTGCCTACTGCATAGCATTTAAATGCTCTAAATCTATAATTGAAATGTATGCGATTTAGAGGTTTAATAAGGCCATATATTATGTTACATCACATCATTGTACTCTGATTTTATAAGAGTAGTGTAACAAATAAGTTGTTTAACTTTCCTCTTTATATGACATTTCTTAGGATTCCTTCCTGGTTTGGGGTACATGTTTTTGTTATTTTTTCCCTCCTCTGGCAGTGTGATAAGAAGGGTTACTGTAGGAATGCATTGATGTGCGTTTGTGGGTTTATGCATGTGTTCCTGTTTTACTATATTCACTTCATCTTTAGTGAGGATCAGGTATGATAGTAAAACAAGTAAAATACAGCAGAGGTAATTTGGCCTGTTCTCTCTAACTCGAGGTTCATTTCAGGGCTTTGATTCAAATGAACATTAGAATTAGGTTTAAGTTTAGGCATTATGGAGTAGGTTTAGGGTTAGCTAAAATGTACGCATAAAGGTTATTGAGGTCGAGGTCAGGTTTTGGGCTAGGTGTTAGGTAATGTTATTGTCAACTGTCTTAATTGTTTGTTTACCCACACACTTGGCCCCCAATCTCAGACTGTCGAGAGACTTACCCAGAATTCTCTGCAGGACCTCTTTTTAGAAGCCACATCTCAAGCTCACAGTAAGTAATCATGCTGAGGAGCCTGAAGACGCCAATATCTCTTTCATTAACAGCAAATGACCAAATGAAACTCCACGGTAGTATTACCTCCTCCTTCCTCCCCCTTGAGCTTTTCCTCCATTCCCTTTTTAAGGCAATTTAAAGGGCTTCATTGGCAGAAGAACTGTTTGTATGTGTTGCCATAGCGGGTCATTAACTGAAACAGTTACGAAATAGGTCGGAAGGAATCAGAATACCAAGGTAAATGTTCCACTCACAATAGGCATTTCAGCGTGGTATGTAGTGTTCCAACGGTGCATTTACCAATCGCGTTGCTATTCCTCTCTCTAAACTATAACTTTGAGTGCAATATATTAGCTGTCTGTGGTTTTAACATTTATTCACCCTGAAATCACCACTACCGTGTACATAGATTTTAATCCAACACTTTTTAATCAGAGAAAATATCCGGCGGCTCCCGATGCCCCATATATCTTCTGAATAAAAACGTGTCAGGCGGCTTTTAAAACAACCCCAAAACCAAGTTGTGTATTTCATGGACAGAAACGAAGTGAAGGTGAAGAAAAAAAAAAAAAAAGGCTGGATCAATGTTGTTGTCGATGGCCACCCTCGCCCTGGCCACATTAGAATGCCATTAAGCAGATTGGGAACACCGTTGATTTATGCTGCAGGGACGCAACCACACACACACCCATACACACACTCCGGGTCCACTGACTCCTGCAGTCTCCAGGAAGGAGAGTGGGGACCCATATATGCAAGGCATTTTCCAAATGTGAAAGCTCTGGATGCATTTCATATCTGTTACAGAAATAGTGGGCCCCTAGTGACTGTTGCAGCACCACGCCTTATTGTCTTATTAAAGAAACCAGCAGACGGCACACAATATGGCCCGATCCCAGAGGGACTCTGAACTGTGATCCGCATGTAATTGCTGAGCCCGTATACAGCTACAGCAGCCCCTTGTGATCTGGATGGGAGACTACTTTATTGCAGGGGCTTGGGCGGTTAACAAACCTGTCTACCAAACAGCAGATCCTGGGTTCAAATCTCAGAAGGGCCTTTCTGAATGAGTCCCCTGACGCAAGGCTTCAGGCACTTAATGCAAGTTGCTCTTTCTGCTTCATGCCCAAAATTAACTTTAAATATCTGTAGCTACTGTGTGTTTAAATGTATCCCACATAGGCCTATCATTACATTGTAAGGATATTTTGACAATAACCTCCTACCTGGGTGGTCAGTCATAAACAACAACATGTATTATTTTTCTGGACATTCCGGGACTTTTGGTCACTGGTTCTAAAAAGTATGCTGTTGAGCCAAAACAGGTGTTTAAAAAGGTTGTGATTGTACTTAATGATGATGCACATATTAACAAAATATTCCAGCCCAAAATGGAAGGTTTTGAACAATAGTTTGTCATTTTTAAAAGTCCCAGGCTGCATGTTTGACCGAATGTTTTATTTATTTCTGTAGACATACCAAATGTATTGTAAAGATTAAAGCCTCCCCTCTAGCGGTTGCCAACGGGACTTCATCCTTGCCTACCCTGACTAATGGTAATTTCATACTGACAGCTGTGGGATGCAACTACCCGTTCTGAACAGTAAATCAATAGCATCATTTAAAGAAATGTTCAGTGGCAGCTTGTCGTCGCAATTGAGATGTTAACCGGATGTCTGTTTTACAGTTGGTCTGACTTTGAACCGAAACGGTAACTGGATCCTGGACAGCGACTTGAGTGGTGGGTTTAATGGGGCGGTAGTACTTGATTGGCCGTGTGTGCAGATGGCATTAACCCTTTGACTGACATTAACTGCTACTCCATACCCCGCCCTCACCCCGACCAATTTGGATCGTCATAACTCTTAAAACTGTCGGTCATAGATACACTTTCTATTTGACGGAAGGCCTCTTGTGGCTATTTGGGTCCGGTGCAGGCCAAGAGTTTTTAAAGCCCAGTGGCTGATCCATCTCTCTCACATTCTCTCTGTCTCTCGGCGCATGCTGATGCATATTTCATCAGCAACACTGTTAGGCTGGCTCAAAAGAAATGGTTACCATGCCCCCTGTGAGAGGAAAGGCCAGCGCTAAGCCCACTGCTGGACTTCAGAGAACATGAAAACCCGCCGCGGGCCAAGCGGCGCACTAGTCTTCATAGGGTCCAGTGCATCTGTAGTGCCCTAGAGAGAGGGATTGGTGTGTCATTTGGAACGCCGCCTGCATGCGGAGTTATGAGAAACCATCCAACTGTCAATCATCAGCTGCTGCCGGGCTCTCTAAAGAGTCGTCCCTGTCCTCATTATAAGGCCAAAACATGGACCGGAAGATGGTATCCAGCCCAATGTTCTCTGCGTGATCCCCATCCTCTTGCGCTTGGAAAGGAATTGAAGCAATTGACAGTGACGCAAGCCCCTTTCTACGCCTCTTATGTAAATAGGGATTTATTTTCCGCTGTGATGATTAAGGCATTGAGCAGGTGTGGGTTTAACAAGGTTCACCTAAAGGGTACTTCCAAATTGAACCGTAGAGTTGGGGTTAGGGCAGGGGTTAGGGCAGGGGTTAGGGCAGGGGTTAGGGCTGGGGTTAGGGCTGGGGTAGGGGTTAGGGCTGGGGTAGGGGTTAGGGCTGGGGTAGGAGTTAGGGCTGGGGTAGGAGTTAGGGTTAGGGCTGGGATGTAATCACATGCAACCGTTGATTATGAGTGTCGGTGTGATTACTCCGGAGGGAAGTATAATTGCATAGTTTACATGATTTCTCATTTCTATTTTTCCAAGGTTCCACCCTGTCAACTCCTTGCCCTTGAGTAACCTCAGTTTACTTCCTTTCCAAATCTCCTTCCCTTTGTCTCCATGTGGAGACATCTGTACAACACTGCCTTTAACATGACACTCCTTTGCCTGTCTGCTTGCCTCTTTTTCCCCCTCTCTCTCGTTCTCCTCCCAGTAGAAAGTACATGAAGGACAGGGTGAGTTGCTGATGGCTGCCAAACCCTCTGTGCTCCTCTAGTGTCCCCTGGGATCACTCTGCCATCTATTTACCCTCCTTAATTAGCCCGTCCCAGATACCCCAAACCCTGAACTCCTGAACATTACACCCGCGGGGCGGACAACACACGGTGAAGTGAGTAAACCAACACAGCGGCCCATTTGCATATCGGTAATCAATAGGAGGGGCCTCGCTCTGAGAAAGAACAGCTCTGGCTGTATTTGAATTGGGTTCTGTTGCTGCCGCAGTGTCGGACGTTTCCGTCTGTTCATGGTTTCAAACGGCAGACAGTACAAAAACAAGACATGAAGAACGAGGAACCGCTTCGTCCTGGTTTTATCTTCGACAGTGTCCGTTGTCAGCCGTCCTCTCTTGTGTAACATGTTACGTCCCACAGTTATACATCTCTATTTATATCCGTTCGGTTGGTCTTTCATCTCTCAGGGGGCGCGTGTATTGTATGAGGCTCCGCTTATTAAACAATCTCTAATGAATTTAAAAGGCATAGCCCGCTGATGAGGTAAACACACACACACACACGTCATGTTCTCTGTAATCATCGTTCTGTTTGGTAAGATAATGTAGGGCCCATAATTGCACCTTTCAGTGTGCATGTGCGGGCGTGCGTGCGTGTGCGTGCGTGTGTGTGTGTGCGTGCTGTTAGCATATGATTACATTAGGTTGTAAATAAGGTCCGTAATCCTGCATCTGTCAGCAGCTACACATTTATCTGTTACCATGACAAGCAGATATCTCCAGAGACAAAGAGAGACAATGAAACAGAGAGGAAGAGAATTATCTATTGCATCTGCAGTAGTTACTCTACAAGCTATTACCAATGACAAGGCACTATACACAACTGTGAATTTATTAAATCTGTTTTTTGTTTAAATATGGCAAAGAAGCGCATTCTGGTGTGTCTTGTCTGCAATGTATGGCTGTTAACAGTGCATCCTCACATATTATAAAGTTAGTTAGGATCTGTCAACACACAAATGGTTCTCCAAAGGACCAATCTCTTTTCAACAGTCAACTGTGAAAGACTTTCATGCATGGTGTTTAAGACAAGGCTGTCTGTTTTGAGACCGTTTTTTTCTTCGCTTAATCTGACAATATCACTGGACAGTAACTAACACGACCAAAGCCTGAACCACTAGGACAATTGATATTTCTCCAAAACACAGTGTCTTTTTTAACAGAAAGTAAATGTACTGTAACTTTAACGATAATTACTTCCTTCATAACTCATGCACAGCTTGAACATTTTTTTTTACCGAATATGATGCTTTTAGTTTTAGATTTATTTAGCACCAGTTGGTAATCAGCCATTCTGATTCTGACAGGAATTCCTTATTAGGAGCGATGAGGGTTTAGAAGAGACCATGATCCTAATTCATATTCTGAATATTAGCACATGTGTATTTAGTGTGAAACAATGTTCCAGCTGTCCTCCATGAACATACCCAACTCCCCACCGGAGTGTTCAGGCCTTGTGCACTCCATTACAATATTGTCTCCTTGTCACTCACTTGTTCTAAATAAAGCAAATATAAGAGGAGAGTGGATCTCCTCTTCTTTTAAAAAAAAGTAGTTGCGACTGAATCTAATGTATTGGGTGTGACGGTTGTGCAACTTCACTTTGACCACATTTAGTTCTATTATCGACCGAATTCATACATTATTAAATTAATCTTTGCCAATTTGTCTATAAACAACGTTGTGACACAAAGGTACACAAAGTTAACTCAAACTTAAAAATGTAGCAGTGAGCATATGAAATGTATATTAATAAAGCCTTAAGAGGCACTCAGTCCCTGTCCTTTAGAATACTCAGTGAGCTTGTTTTGCCTCCTAACCTCACCTGCAGAGGTCACTAAAGCAGTACACACAAGCCAGTCAGATGTTTCAACACTCACAACTAACAGAGGCAGACCAATTCTAGTCTTTATTAACATCAAAGAAAGGAGTATTTTCAGCAATCCCTTTCAGAGCTGAAAACAAATATTGGGCTTACTGTGACAACAGAGCCACAGGGGAATAATTAGCGATGAGCATGTCAATTTCTTTTTAATAAACACGTGTTATCTGAGATCAATTGATCTCAGACCTACATAAAGGGGCGTTAGTAGCATCACACGCATAACCTCACCGTCATCAATAACACATCACGCATACCCTAACCTCTGCAATGGTTGCCCTATCGCGATAGGGTTTATGTCCCGGTGTTGGAGGATGATAAGGAGCGAAGGAAAATAAAAAACAGAAACATCTCTAGACTGGCATACAAAGCTGCTCAGTTGAAAACATAAGCGCCAAACTCTTCCCTCGCACCATTTACCAAGCACGATAAGTACCAAACTCCAACAACCCTCGGGACCCACTTTCTCAGGAACTCTAACTGTTACCATGGGCTCCCCAGAGATGACTCTTTTCACAGGATCCTTCTCGGAAATGCACAGTAGCCTACATATAATGATCGCATTCTTGTGAAGTTTCCGTTCTTCCTGTTCGTCCGACTGACATGTCAATAACAAGAACATTTCTGGTGACTTTTCCCAACACATCTCTAACTCGATTAAATGTATGGATTGCCGGAATATACAGCATTAACCAAAAAACCACTACCAACAAACAATGAATTGCTCCTAGTCGGTTTTCCTTTCACACACTTCAATGTCGTAATGGGCTGCTCAGCACTCACACTCGGTACTGTTCCGATCTTTTAGACACTCGCTACGTGGGGAAAAAAAGATGCACTTTGGGTCACTTGATGCCAGGTGCTGAAAAACGTTGTCACGTGATTGACTGTCGAACACCTGTGTCTATTTGGAAACGTGGTGGCAATACCAACAACTTGAATATTGTTGTTTTGTTGCATGAAAGACATTTGACATCTCAGTAAGATTACTGAGAGATTGTGAGAACTAGCTATGTGAGACAGTTGTTCAGTTAGCAGTAGCTTGTTTCAAAGTGTTTGTTACAAAATGCTGGCTTCCACAGTACTTAGATGCATCAGTGTTAATATTCGTGTTTTCAAACTACTAATATAAAAACGTTTTAAATAATTCTTACTTTAGCAAGGTAAACATTCTGGCGATGCTGACTTCTAAACTACACAAAATTCTGATGAACGTTTTCAATTGAAACACTGCAATTATTGTTCAAATAATGCTACTTAGTGCATCTGGTGACACATATTTTATTTACACGCCTTTATCTTCCAAAACATTATAAAGGATAAAGCAGCTGCAAAAATGTAAAAGCCAGAGACATATGGGATTCAAAGCCCACATTCTTATTTCCCTTTTAAATTTTCTCTGTTTCTTGGGATGCCTCATTCTGCCCATCACAACCACTATGTCCTCCATGCCTCTGATGAGGCTGGACTGGATTGAAATGTGCCTCATCAGGGGAGGACAAATGAGCTGCATCCAAGAGTCCCTTGATTTAGAATTTTTGGGCCTTCTGGTCCTCTTGGGATGTTGAAATAAGGCAGATGGCATGGCTGCATCACAACTCACAGTTGTGTAATTGGAAGTGAGGATCACCTCATGCAGAAGTGAGAGGGTCAACGAGTAACATCAATAGATTCATCAGCCTGTCTCGGATCAGTTGTCATGTATGGGACAGCTGGTGACAGTTACAGAGATGCTCCTTGTGATTGTTTTAAACTGACCCTAATTCAGCTTTTGGAGGACCGTCATATTCATATCATCTGATGTGTTCTAGGACAGGTTTACCCAAAGTGTCCCCATAAAGAACAGGTGTATCCAACTCTGCCCTACCAAGCTCTCTTCCCTGAACAAGCTCTCTTCCCAGTATCTCTCTGTTACCTCTCTTCTCTCACCCTCTCTCCCCGTCCTTTCCTGCATCATCCCTCACCCTGTCAGTCAAGCACTAATTGGCAGAACTGGTTAGTAGACCCTGTTACGTATTCTCCTGTTCTGAGGGAAGCTCATTGATAATGTATTTGTTTTAAGTTTGTGGACTTCGTTAACCCAGCTGTATACCACTTATTAAAGCAATAACATTTTATAATGTCTAATGAGGATATCAAATGTAGGGTGTATGTAAAGATGGATACAGACACACCATACAGAAGGTATCTCCAATGCAGTCCATCAGTGTTTGGACAGTGATACACGTTTTGGGGATCTTCCCTGGCTCTTCCAAGCATCTACTGTAGCCATCTCAAGATGTTTTTTGTTTCAGAATATGTTTCCCTTTAGTCTTCAGCAATTGAAAAACACATTAATTAGTTTCAGGTTGGGTGACTGATTTGGCCAGTTGAGAACATTCCACAATTCGGCCCTGAATCTTTGGTTGTTTTATCAGTATGTCATTGGTCTGCTGCAAGGTATGTTTTGAGGCAATTGGTTGTATCTGAGCAGATCTTTTTAAAAACTTCAAAATTCAACCCACCGCTGCTGTCAGCAGGTATATCATCAACAAAGACAAGTGAGACAGTCAGTGGTAGGCGTAACTAAAATAGTTACTGTAGCATTTAAAATCCAACTGTCAGAGTACCGAGCCAAAACAACACAACTTCTGTTACTGTCAAAGTACTTATGGCACTGTGACAGGCTTAGAATCCTGTCGGATTTAAAGTATTGTCACAACTGCAGTCCAAGAAAGGTGTATCAATTGTGCTGGTGATATCCTGTGGATCTAATATCATTGGGAAATGGAAGGACTCACAGGATGTAGTTTCCCGTCTTTGAGTAATGCTTCTTTCATTGTAACATAGAAGGTGCAGATATAAACTATTATCCTGTGGTGCTGTAGGCTAGACAAAGGATAGAGCGTGATGTCTTGTGATATAACATGTATATAGGAAACTAGTCATTAGTAGTCAAGGCCCAGAACTGTTACAATTGGACTTTCTGTAAGTAAATACACTTGTTTATTTTCTGGGAACACTGAGAACAGTAAATCAATGTGTCCTATCCGGAAGAGTCCATTCCTGCTGAGGGGGTGGATACAATGTTATGTCAACGCATATATATGCGAAATGTTTATTTGCTGGAATTAGGTTAAACTACTAAAATGTATGAATAAACATGTAAGTCGATCAAGTAATCGTTTTGTTAACGCCCACTTAACTTATTATAGAGGCAACATGGAGATCATCCCGTTAAGCCCCTGTATTCCTTTAAGTAGGTTGGCTGAGTTAAAACTCTGTTTCGGCTCCCTCCGTTATAGCAGCATTTTTTTTAAGGAACTCGGGAGTCGGACACCGTTGGAAGTAACCGCAGAGTTAAGAAGACTTTTAGAATCGCTGTCACTGCAATGTTTCATTTTAGAGAGTAGTTTAGACTATTTTTCTAAACATTCCAGTCCTAGACGCCATACACTTGTACTACGGTTAACAGAAATCGACAGTGTTTCAAAACTTCTCCAGTGCAGAATGCCTGTGAAAGGAGGCGGAAGAGTGACAGCGTATCCAAGCAAAGGCGAGAATGTCGGAGTAAGTCTACTCTGGTTTGTTTTTACCATTTCAGACGACAACGTTCAGTGTTCCCTATCACTGTATTAACCCGCTGCGTCACTTAAATACGTTGTGGGTATTTGAAAACCATTTCGAATACTGTGTTGATAAGGAAATTACTACGTTTGCGACTGAGTAACCAACGGCGTCAATGTATAACCGTGTGAATTCACCTGTTGAGTTTCACTCAGTCCGCCAATTGGAATGAAGCCTGCAGTATACATGGACATGGGGTCAACCAGTTGTTAATTATTTCCTTTCTGTTGTAACAATATAACGTTGTGACAATATTTTTCTTCATTATATTTCTTTCTTTTTCCAATGGCTATTGAGTAATATGTGTATGTTCATTGTCTTATTTCATGGTAGTCTACAATCATTTAAAATCGGGCTTGTGATTTTATCAGGATTTCTTTGCTGATTAAAAAGTTGAGCTGTCACTTCATCAAATCCAACTCTGACGCAGTATGCGAGCGCTGTTTATGGAAACAGTGCGTGTATCCGTATTATGAGTAATGGAACGTCAAATGATTTTCTTATTCATTAGCAGTCCAAATAAGTGAGCCATTGTTCCCAGACATTAGGACATGTTGCTCAATTAGCGTAGTTTCTTTCCAATACCTAGGCTTAACATGCCTAAAATCATATCCGCTTGGTTGTTTCAGTCTGACAGTTAGTTGGCTGGCCTCACGTGCACGTTCACGTTGGTCTGGTGTATTCTGTGGGTGTGTGTTGTCAGTATACGTGGAAACATTTTGTCAACACATTCCTCAGGGACTGATATGTCTAAACACTGCCTCCCCTGGCTGGTTAAGGCTGACCGTTCCTTGGCTGGACATGCGTGTGTGTGTGGTGGGGTGAGGTCTGTTCGGAACCAAACCCCCTCCCCCAAAGGCCTTCTCTGTACTTGGCTCATTATTTGCCTGTCTGTCTGGCCCCAGCAGGGGAGAAGCTTAGGGCAAGGCAGGCACCTTACTGGTCATCATTACTGGGACGAAAAGAGCGAGAGGGGGGCGTGTGCAAAAATGTGTGTGTGCGAGAGAGTGTGTGCGCCATTGAGTGAGAATTGGGTTGAGGATGATCACATTGCTAACCTTCGACACCCAAAAGTTTCCATTCCCCAAATTCTCTCAATTTTGGCAATTTGCCATTCGTTTATACTGCTGATGAACCTGTTATACTTAAAAGAAACATTTGAAATGACTCAATTTCAACTTTACAAGAATGTATTTATTAGTTTGGCATACACTCTCCCACACATATTTCAACTTTGCAAGTAAAGTTTGTGTGGCTGGCTTTAACTATTTGATAGACTATTTAGACAATGTCAAGTGATTGCAAGTTCATGTGACACAAAGTTGGTTTGGTCTCGCTAGTTAGAACTGTTCAAGAGATACTACATTAAGATTCATTATTAAAACTGAATGAAGTATATCTTGAACAATCCTTGCTTGTTTGATTTTCCTTCACATCCTGAAGCTTAAGGTGAAATAATTCTTAGTCACAGTCAACCCCGTTATTGAATGTTTTATCTGGTCAGATATGGTGGACATGTAATGTGGTGGACTGATGTGGTTAGAAACAGTATGTAACTCAACAAACTGAACTGTCATCAATACTCTGGGGTGAGAATGGAATGAATCGGGTCTCTATTGAATAAAATGTCTACTCCATTTACAAAGGAGTATCTCTTGCAGTGCTGTGTCATTTTCTATTGGGTGAAGACTTCTGGCATGCTCTGACACTTTATTCCAATTTCCAGAGGAGGTGATCAAAATGCACACTGATCTCCCATGGGTGTCTGAGAGGAAGGGTGTCAGTTTCAGTGTGCACGCCGGTCTGTGAAGAGCGTGTGTGAACACGGGAGCCTGTAGCCCTGCCCTTTGTAAGTGTTTCAATGCACAATGTGAACTGAGCATAAGAAACTGTTGCTTCAGGGATTCAGTGGAAAGATGTTGGGAGAAGGCCTAAGGGTGGACGTGTGTGTATGTCTGTCTCCCAGAGGGGCCCGTGTCTTGCTGACCGCTGTAGCGTGGAGCAGGTGGTCCCAACAGTAATCCCCCAGAAGGCCATAGGAGAGACGCATGCAGTGGCACTTCTAATCTCCCAGGGGGTCGTTTGGCTTAAGCTCAGCCCTACCCCCTCCTACACAGATCCAAACAAGCGCGCACACTAACACCCACCCTGTAATTAGGACGAGCACAAACGGGATTTAGTTGGCACAATCTTCATAGTTCTCCGCATGAAATGAATCAATTTCAAAAACGTACATTTCCTTCAACATTATTCTTGATTTGTGGAAGCAGATTATGGGAGCATGGTTACTGGGTTGTAGAAGGCCAGTTACAGAGAGAAATTAACGTTAGCACATATTACATAATGTGTTTGTCACCTCAGTATCTTTTCCTGGCGGTTATCAGGGATCAGTTCACCCTCCATCATATCATATCATCTCATCTCAGAGAGTTTCCTCAGGGCCCACAGAGTACATAATGGCACCCTATTCTCTTTTAGGTGCACTCCTTTTGACCAGGGCCTATGGGGAATAGGGCATCCTCTTGAGCCTCGCAGGAAGAGCTGTTTCAAAATCCAGCTGAGTAGACTGACAGGAGAGAGCTTGCTTAGTGCTAAGCAGTTCCCTCAGATGAGGCCAGGGGCTTGGTGGTGTCAGGGTGGTGTCAGGGTGGTGCCACAGGAACACAGGCTATCACACATGGCCGGTGGTTTTCCAGTGTTACATGGTTGGGCTTGATTTGTCATGATGACCCTGTGACCTCTGACTGGCACCTGGTGTAACACCAATGTCTAGTGCCCAGATCAGCTGTCCTGCCTCCAAGAATACACACGATCGCACACACACGAACACACACAGCCTTCTCCGGTGTTGTCGTTCGCTGTTGTTAAGTGTGTGTGACTTGATGTACAACTATAACCAGACGTTACATGCAGTGTGGTTAAAACCAGGACCTTTGTGAAATTAAAATTTGTAGTCTAATAGGTTAGGGTTAATATTTAAAGGTAGGCTTACTAGGATTTAAGGATGGGAGGAACATAATTGCTGAGATGTCTCAAACACATGCGTGTTAAGTGGTCAATTGCTGTGCCTCTATGTCCTGCCCAGTAGCAGACACCTCTTAAATACCTTGGCCAAGTGGGACCGTACAGGAAGCGTACCCGTCTGAGTCCCCTCCCACCCAGTCTGTCCCCAGGGAATTTGTCATCGACTTACGGTGGCCACGTTCCGAATGCCCTCGCTCGCTCTGACAAGCCTCCAGCAGCCCCTGTGCATGACATGGAGGTGCCACCCGGGACTCTGTAAGCGCGGTGTGTAACATTCCCGTCGTCCTCGCAGACCCCTCCGCTGTGCGTGTAGGCCGACTGCATGCCGCGGTTGTCAGTGGCAGAGGGGGGCTTTCTGCTAAACCCAGTCATCAGCCAGCATCCCAGACATGCCCCCGGAATATCCCATCAGGAAACCACAGCGCACGCGCCCCGAATGACACCCTGTTCCCTTTTTAGGGCGGTGTTCTGTTTTACTTGGCGCCGGTCAAAGTGCACTTTTGAGGGGATAGGATGCCGTTTGGGATGTGTCAGTTGGAGGGGGGGCGCTCTTTTTCTGGTTCAGCTGTAATTACATGGCATTGACTTCCGTGTTCAGGCCATTATCACCTTCGGCAGGAACAAGGGACAGTTGGCATGAGCTGGAACTGAGCCCCTGTTTGCTGTCTTTGGCGTGGTGCTAGCCTATTTCAGGGGCCCGAGAGGCGGAAGACACACCCACCCCTCCTCTGACTCCTGTAATTGGTACTCTGGCTACCATCTCATTTCACTGGCTTTGTTTTGATGTCACAACAGAGTTGGTTTGGAGAAACGAACATCTCAGCTATTTTAGGGCTTTCTTGGAGAGCCAAAAAAAGTCCTCCTTTTTATTTATATCCTCCAAACGAGTGGAACCGTTTCTTCCGAGGCACTTTGTAGTTCTATTTGTGGTTACGCGTTTTCAGGACTTTGTTTTAGTTCAGACGTTTTTGTGTCCTAACCCCGCCTCACAGGTTATATATAGAGATCTTAGAGATGTTCCCAGGAGAGGCTGTCGTACACACTGCATGTGTGTTTGTGCTTTTCTGGTGCATCGCGTTCTAGCACTCCAGTTGTTTTTTCCTGTGTCAAAATGACTTCTAAGATATTTCTTAAATCTTTATCTAACAAATGTCAGGAAGTGGCAGGCCGAGACCGTTTACAGGACACTTCCTTTATGGTTGCCAGGCCGGCAATCCCTTTATCTGTGTCTCCAGAACTTAGTCCTGAGGGCGGCCCGGCGGAGACCGTCCGAAAGCCGGCTAAGGCAAACTGAGGGATGTCCAGTGGACGTTACAGGAGAGGCAGTCCAACTCGATTTTGTTGCTATATTTTGTTGCTATATGTAGCATACACACTGTACTACTAGTACTGAATACCAACAGAAATAACCGGTAGACATACTGGTAATGATTTAAGTAATCTTTTCTACGTTATTGTTCCGAGTTCCTGAAATATTCCTATTTAAACTTTCTTTCCATTGCGTCTAGCAGTTAACAAAAGGCGTGGACCAACCATTGAAATGCTTACATACTTACAAAAAATATATATAAATCAATACAAATAGGAGTAGGGCAGGACTAAATATATTGTGCTGTGCTAATTTAGCTTTTTTTATTATATAGATATCAGTCAGATATGTGTAGATCCTGTTCTAGATCTGTCTTTGATATCATCAACTCATCCATTAATGACGCATTGAAAAGTACGAAATGTGTGTGTGTGTCTGGGTGTGTTTGACAACCTCTTTGCACTGACATGAGAAATAAAACACCCTGATTATTTAGTAATAACAAGAAGAGTCCTTTGAAGCGGGTGCGAGAAAGAATGTGTGGGATTTGTGTGTTTTGGTATTTCTATACTTACAAGAATAAAAAGCAATGGACAAGTTAAGACATTTTGCTGGTCCGCACAAAGGTTCTCGCTGTGTTAGGTGTGGATGTTTACTCAGAGGTAGGGATTTGGTTATAGGGTTAGATTTGGTTGGGGTGGGGGCGTTTAATAGAAATTACTTTTTTCCTCTCCCCCGTTGCATAGTCATCCTAGTCAATAGGACTTCTGGCTTCTGTAGTCTCTTTCAAATCAAACACCCTCACAAGGCAAATCCACAATCCTGAATACCAAAAATATTGGCCTCGACTCTTAGGAGCCAAAATGCTGTGTTATCGCTCTTACTGGCACATTGTAATTGAGGAAGCCCATTGGAGTGAAGTGTTTTTCCATAGCAACCCCAGTTCTTCAGTACAAACAGCAGTGTTTTGATTGTATTGTTATGATGTATTTAACCTGACATAATTTCCTCCTTGGAGCGGCGAGAACAATAGCCGGACACTGGTCAACTGATTGGTGTGGCGTGAGGCACGGGGGAGTGGGGGTGAGGCACGGGGGTGAGGGGGTGAGGCACGGCAGTGAGGCTAAGGGGTGAGGGAGTGAGTAAGGCTGATAAAAGGCGTGGTGTTTGAAGGCGCTGTTTACCAATTGACGTCCTCTCAGCAGTAATCTTTAATAATCTTTACTCTGTACTCTGCTGCTTTGGTCTAGCACCACTCCGATCTCGGTTGCTCTGCCCTGTCAGATGTTCTGAAGACAATCCCAGGTGCAACACTGAAGAGAAACTGCTAAAAATAGAACAACTATTTATCATAAAGAGAACAAAAACAGATCTTCAATGATGGATGCCTAGGTGGCTGAAGCAGAAACCTAAAATATTTTTTTACCCTCTAAAAACTAAGCCTTGTGGGATTCCAAATATATATTTTAGTAATGAGACGAGGTCAACTTATGAATAATTTAAACTAAGAATGGTAATGACACTAGTAATGTTAATGTTATCTAAATAACGTTCCCATATACTTGCGCAAAACAAACCGGCCTTTCTACTAAAACAATGAAGAGCATTTTAAAATATGCGAATAGAATGAGTGGCTAATGAGATGACATCATAATGGAGAGGTCAGTGTGGGGAGAGAGGGGACAGGAACAGCAGCCAGAGGAGCGCTCTGAAACGCTAGCCTGGCTCTCCAAAGCCAGCATTGTTTTATCAAAATAAACAACAGTCTGAAACCGGTGTGGGCCGGAACAATCAGCCTCTCCGTTTTGGAGTGCTGTCTCCAGCGTAGTCTCGCCAGGGTTGGAAAGATACACTTTGTGAAGAAAAGATTAGTGGGTTTGTAGTCTTGTAGTCCCGGATTGGTGATGTACACATGAAGCCCTTGCCTATACCTAGCCAGTAACCTTGGAAACCGTTAACACGCTAATTCAGATTATATTGATTTTGATTTCTCAGAAGAAAACATTCTTCCTGGCTGAAGGGCTCTATGCCAACCTTTCTTACATTTTCAGAAACATGTGACGGGATGTGTCTTAAGGTGTTGGCCTTTTCGTTCTCTCACCACCAGCCTGGCTCTGTCCAGTGATGACATCACAGGTATCCTGTTATAGGCACATGAGTAGTGTAATATGACCTTTGAACACCACAGCTTTCTGCAGAAGGGATTAGATGGGTCCCGTTTTCACTATTGAACATGGGACGGGAGAGAAAAAGAGGAAAAGGTAGAGGGAATTCCGTTTGTAAATAAAGAAAGGGGGGGAAGGAAGGAAGAAGGAGAGGAAGAAAATAGGCTAGGCGTTATGTAGCCTTTGATCGCTGAACAGGAAGTGAATTGGGCAACCCTGACATAACATCACAAATCCTCTTCTGCTTGTCTGATTGACTCCAAAGACATTCCTTCTGTTCTCTCAGACGGAAGAAGTCATTAAGGGAGGGAACTTGAAGATCAGTCTGCAGTCATCTCTTCTTAGATCTTACTCAAGATGTCCAGGCTTTGGCCTCCCCAGCAGTAGTAGGGTGTGGTTGACTGGCTTTCCTTTGGAGATTGTGTTTACGGTCAGCTCTTGTCTGTCTGTGACCACAAAAGCAGCTCCACCCACACTAACTGTTCAAGGCAGTGTCATCACATTCCCCAGGAAAGAGTGTGTCTTTATTTCCTATTGCTAGCTTGTTGGTCCTTTCCATGTGTAGCCTTCAGTCACGTCTTGGGTGCCTTCTATGTATATTAGGAATGTGCAAATAAATATATTTTCATTGAACCTGCATGTTTTCTGACCAGTATGCTGGCAATTCAAAAGGCCATACAGTTTTGAAAAAGATAGTTAAGACATATGAAACTATTGCACTTCCATAAAATTACAATAACACCAGGAGCCAACAAAACCACTGTTGTCATGGCTCTCCTACTGCTGCAGATGTGTGGTGAACAATATGCTCAGAATGTCACCTCGCAATGCAATCGCGGTATTATCTCAATTCAGCATATTGTTCATTCCTAAAAACGGTGATGCAAATAGAATACAGTAGAAAGCTTGTCAGTGGCTCTTATAAAAACTGCTGGGGAACCATTATTACTACATTGCATTGTTCTTCCCGAATATATTTTAAGAACCTACAGCTTTCGGAGTAAACCAATAAAGGTTTTTTGAGGGACCATAGAAACAGGGGTCTTTGAAGGCTATGGATTGAATACACTTTTATTGTGGAATACTTTGAATGGATTCTTTATGAACCTTATACTTTTTTATAGTGTTTAAGTGTAAAGTATCAAGCACAAATTCCATCACGAGGTAAATAGCAATAATCTGTGTCCAGTTCTTTGATTGTGTTAATAGCAGAGTTGAACAATTCTCATATTCCTGGGTTATTCATTGGAAGAGGGGATGGACCTCTGGATTTCCCTTCCTGTGGGATTTAAGGAGTAGATGAGGATGAAGTAGAACGTCCCAGTGTGATTTTTGTTTCTGTTGATGTGTGACTCTGCCTAAAGGGTATCATCATTTGATTTTGATAAAGCTGTCCAGTCGTGCTGACGATTATACAACCTTGTTTCCAGAAATGTTGGGACACGGTGTAAAATGTAAAGAAAAACAGAATACAATGATGTGCAAATCATTTAAACCTTTTATTTAAAATATAGTACAAAGACAACATATGAAATGTTGAAACTGAGACATTTTATTGTTTCTTGAAAAAGGTATACCCACTTTGAATTTGATGTCAGCAACACATTTATAAAAAGTTGGTACAGATGCAACAGCAGCCAGCATCCTTGATGGTATTGGGGTGCATTAGTGCACATGGCTTGGGTGATTTGCACATCTGTGAAGGCAACATTTAATGCTGAGCAATATAAACATGATTTGGAGCAACATATGCTGCCATCCAGATTACCTTGCTTATTTCAGCAAGACAATGCCAAACCACATTCTGCATGTATCACAGCCAGGAGCGTTTATAGAGACTGGGGTCCCCAGGTCGAAGGGAAACGACCACCCGTACACCACCACCACTCTATAAGGCACATTAATCATTAATCTATGCACATAGAAGTTAAAACAAACAAATTGTATTTTATACAAAATATAACCTTTTGTCTTTTCAAGGGAAATAACATAAATAAATAAAGGCAAAGTTTGCA
This sequence comes from Novumbra hubbsi, assembly GCA_016801125.1. Taxonomy (NCBI): domain Eukaryota; kingdom Metazoa; phylum Chordata; class Actinopteri; order Esociformes; family Umbridae; genus Novumbra; species Novumbra hubbsi. The sequence continues at coordinate 28,073 of JACXGK010002653.1, read as the reverse complement.
TGCATAATATAAAAAATAATAATACTAGTAACGTATTAACGAAATTACAATTAAAAAGTAATTGTTTTTAGGACAAATATCTGTGTGGCCCTATTAAATCAAGCTCTCCAAAATACATAGATTTCAAGCCTCACTCCACAATAACTTCATCCTACGTTTATCTGTTATCTGAGAAAGACATTCAAACAAAGCACCTTGAGTGCACAATTGTATTTAGTCAGCTAGCTTTGAATATTTTTATGCAAGCGCAGTCCACAAACCCAATGGTTAAGATTTGTATGAAATAATTAATCAACAGCTGTTGGCAAAATCAACACAATCTTATTTTAACAAGCAAATTTATGAAGATATATATTAAACAACTACCCTAGTCTACTGACAAAGCAACAGTGTCCAGCTAGCATCATTGTTGTTAGCCATTGACATGGAGAGCCCTGCTTATGTCCTGGGGAATGCCTTTGCTGGGTCTGCTCAGCTGGAGGGGACAGAAAATAAGCTCAAGTGACTTGACTGGTGTTACCTTTCACACAGGTAGGGAAGATCCTTATTGGCTGTTGCCGCCAGACTGAAACGCCCAACTGGTTACTAACAGTCAGCTGGCTTTTTTCTTTCTGTTTGTTTTGTCCGGATCTTTGTCAGTGACCAGAAACCCACAGAGGTTTTAATCCTAAAGGCCATGTAGATGTAACTGACTGACTTTGTGAAGAAGAAAAAACCTTCACTACTTCAAAGCTTTTTTGGGTAACTTAGGCCTGTGTTTTGGAACACGACGCACACGTTTTTGTCCAATTAAAACAATGTCACATGAATCAGAAATACAGTGTGGACTTTGTTAATATTTTATGTGACTATTGTAGCTGGAAACGGCTAATTTATTATGGAGTATATGTAAGTATACAGAGTCTCATTAGCAACCTTCCCTCCTGTGTTCCAGTGGCACATTGTATTTGCTAATCCAAACAGCGTATTTGATGATTAAAAAACCCTTTTGCAATTATGTTAGCAGAGCTGAAATATCAATAAAATGGCTATTAGACTAGTTCAGTATCTTCAGCATCAGCGTTTGGGTTCAATTACCGGCTCATAATGGTCATAAACTAAAGATTCTTCTGAGATTTGTCGGTGTATTCTTGTTCTGAGAAATTAAGACTATTCCATACAAGAAATTGCAAAGAAACAGAACATCTCGTGCTAACAATGCAAACTGGCTCTAACTAGAGTAGAAAGAGGCGTGGGAGGCCCCATTGCAAAACTGAGCAAGAGGACAAATACATTTGAGCTGTTTCACAGGTCTTTAACTGGCAGCTTCACTAAATAGTACCCGTAAAACCACCTCAATAGAACAGTGACGAGGCGACTCTGGGATGCTGGCCTTCCAGGCAGAGTTGCAAAGACAAATCCTTGTCTCATACTGTCCAATAAAAAGACAAGATTAAGATGGACAAAAGAACACAAACTTCACTGAGGAAGAACTCTGCCTTAACAGTTTTCAGCGGTTCTCTAATCATCAGCTGGCCTGGACAGGATTGTGCAGGGTGTTTTTAGAGTAAGTGATGGGTTCAGAATAATATTTTGGAGGAGTTCGTGTAGGGTCGGAATTTTGGATAGATCAGAAGTATAAACACATTCCTCATGTATCATGTGGTTATGAAGCTGCACATACCAGGGTGCTACACGGTTGGGTACTGACCATAAGACCAGAGTCTTACCCGGCTCCTGCTGGAGAGATAGCTTGCATGCTCGTTAAAACAATAATTGCTGTGAAAAAATATCAGACTCTGTAAATGGCACCTATCCCAACATAGAGCATGCTCTATGCACTCAGGCTGGACAAACAAGCTCCTTTTGTGTCTCACAAAAAGATGTCTTTCTTTCTTTTATTCTCTTCTGTTCATTATGTGGCCCACTCACTCTGCCCATTGTCTAGTGCTTTTCTGTGGTAAACAAGGGCCTGACCCATTTCTCAAGTGTAGAGGGCTATTTCCATTTCTAGTGAGCGACGTATAAAGATGGCAGCCGTAACGACAGTGTCATGGCACAGCTGTAGTCCCAGTTCCCAGGGGGGAGGTTCACATACAGTGGGGACCTTGAGCCAAATTCTCGATTCCAGAAACCCCTCTTCTGAAACATGGGGGAGGGCAGGGGTTGTTTTACTTTGTCGAGGGATTTCTTTTTATTATGTAGATGGAAATAGTTATGCATTCTGAACAATGGCACGTTTTTGGCTTGGGTGTTAGGTTTAGGGCAAGAGGTGCAAATTGGGTTAGGCTATTAGGATATTTTTGTGCCTCCGTTTTAGGTTGAGGTTGGGGCTAAGGTAAGGTTTAGGGTGGGCATTAGTAAATCTAGATATTTCCTGAAGGCAATCAGCTCAGTTGTGCGTGTGCTTGTGTGTGTGTGTGTGTGTGTGTGTGTGTCTATGGATGGCTATAACACATCTGTAGCCTAGCCAATGTGCCCAAAACACACTTTTTAAACAGACCAAGTCAACAGAACTCTACCCCTGTTTATCAGAAACACATTAGAGCGACTAACATAGCTGCCTAAAGTCTAAGACATGCTGCTATGTAGCTTTGAAATGGTTTTGATTTCACAGTCCTCAAGAAGTGGTCTGGGACAGCGCTGGGGATGTTCAGACGCCTGGCGGCTGGAACAAATGCATCTATCCTGTTTTCTCCTATCCTGGGTGGAAACGGCTCTGCAGTCGTGATATTCCTATAGTAAATGCATAGCATTATTTTAGCTGCACTTCACATCAGAAAGCAAGGTTCTATTGATTTTATTTATCTGGGAAATCAACATGCAATCTCAAGTGACCTTGACTGTGTCCTTGCCACACTGAATGTCGCTCTGGAAGAGATCGAATTGTAAAATGTTTTTGAGGAGTGTGTCTTTGTTGTCAACGGAATTTTGTTTGGAACTTTTTTCTCATGTCTGCCGGGACACGTCTGTCATGAGTTATGTTTCAGGATTTTGACTATCAGATTTTATTAATTTGAAATATAATTACTAGAATCATCCTATGCCTGGTGGGATGGCCTGCTACTCTGTGCATGTGAGGAATTTGGTTGTTTTTAGTGTATGTCAGAATGTTGCGTTGGGAGAAAACAACGTATCTTCTCTCAGGGTGTTCATCAGGCAGCTCTAGGGGGCTTTCCGTCTGTTGTGTGGAGTGTTTGTGAAGTGACTGGTGGCTGTGGAATGGATAGACTGGGTTCCCACAGCTAGTCTTTTCTTTCTTCTGTTTCTTTCAATACGTTTCAATGTTTTTCTCTCCTTTTGTCTCTGGCTACTGTACTGCAGTTCAGGTAAGCTCCCATTGAGATTCACATTTGTATTTCACCCGGCCCCGCTTTCATTGATCGGGTGTCAGACCCTGACACCGTTTCCTATTCCAGTTAGCGATGCCCTTCAGCTGCATACTAGCAATTATCAGCGGTAGTGGCACAACTATTTCTAGAGTCTCACTTTATGTGGCTTACTTATATGGCTTACGCTACGACACCCAATCCCCCAAACCTGTTCAGCATATCGCATGCAGCTCGTCTGCTGTCTGAACTGAACCTCAGCGCCTACGCTCGTGTCATCTCTCCTTTCCGATGATCAGGGTATATGGTTGTTATGGCTCTAGCTGGTATTATTAACCAGGCTGGTAGTAAAGGGTAAGGGTGGCGGGTAGTTGCTGTTAACTGTCCAGTCGATGGATGGGAACACGCACAGACCGAGTGATTTGAATCCCCACAGCGACCTCTCGCTGTTACAATATGGGGAGGGTTCAGTGGAAGCCAGGGTCAGGCCACGTCAGCATCGGATTGGACAGGGTGGGAGAAGAGAGATCCAGGTTGTTATAGCTGACACAGGCCCTGTCTAGCCTAATCGCTATGCCCCTCCCTCTCCTCCCTACTGACATCTATCCGCTCCTGCAGAGCTTCTGTATAATCAGAAGTGGTTCCCTTCTCCTATTTAACCAGTCAGAGGTCTGTTAGGCTCATAGAGAAGGATAGAGGACTCTAGGGGTCCAAAGCATATTTTGCATGGACTGCACAGTTTAGAACTTGTCAAATTATGTTTACTGAGTGGGATTTCATTTGTTCAGGAAGGATAAAATATCCTATCCTATTGTTATCATGCATTGAATTATAATAATAAAGAAAATACTAATTTAGTAAAAATGGTGAAATGGTAAAATATAATGAAAAACAAATCTACATTCAATACAAAATGCTACTTGATGCAGCCCACAGGAAATATTTACCCTTCTTCTAAAGGGTCTGTATTCAACATGTTATTATAACATAGATAGCTAGTTGGAGCTAATCACAATATGGCCAAAACAAACTGTCCCTATGTCATCTGAAGGGATCAGCCAAGAATTTACAGTATTATATTGAAACCCCAGACCAGTTCTGTCATATCAAATTGCAATTTTATACAAAGATTGTTAGGTTCTACAAAACCTGAATGATAAACATTGCTTTAAATATTCTTAACATGTTGCTTTAATATAACATGTCTGCTAAAAGTTACATCAAAAAATGATCACTTCCGGCCATTCTTACTCTGCTGTAAGAAGATCATTGTGTTCATGTTGTTGACAGAATTATCATTCTCTCACTCACTATTTGTTTCCAATGTAGCATTTAGTTTGTTACTTTGGGGATAAAATGTTTGCCCATATTGCTGAGTCAGATGAGACCCAGATGCTTTTTTGCCAAAACATGATATGATATGCATGTGCCTAACAGTGCCAAACCCATCCCTACAGTAAAGTTCGATGGTGGCAGCATCATGCTGTGAGGAACTTTCCCTTCAGCAGGGACTAGGCAACTTGTTAAAGTTTATGGAAGACTGGATGGAACAAACATCAGGGATATATTGCAAAAGAACCGTTTTTAGTTGGTTCAAAACTGAAGCTTGAATCCCAAACATAAGGCCAACGCACAATTGTACTGGCTTACAAACAATATTATCTACACTACAGTGCAAAGTTGGTACATACTTACCAAAAGTGCAATTGTCACAGGAAAAGGTGGCCCTTGTAGATAATAATGTGTAAGAGTTTAATACTTCTGTAAGCAACACATTTACATTTTTCCAACATGAAAACAGTAAAATAATAGATTTTCAGTGTCAGTGTGATATATCAATATTAAATCTGTAATATGAAATAATTGGTCAGCGGTTTGAATACTATTGCTAGGCCCTGCATACTTGCCAGTAAACATTCCATAACCGCAGATGGCAGTAAACTACCATCTTCTTCTTTGTACTTTTTCAAGCATTATACTCCAGGGGGCAGTACCTACTCTTTCAGTTTGTTCACCAACTCACAGTGGTAGTAGTGGAAAAACATTTCCAGGAGATTGCCTTAGGGCAGGGGTATTACACTCTTACCATATGCAGTCCAGAGCCTGCTGGTTTTCTGTTTTACCACATTTTTTATTTCACCCACTTGTCCCAGATCTAAAGTCCCTGATAAGAGGGTTGGAATGAAGAAACTGATTGTAACTGGCCGTAATGTCCAGCTCTAGGGTTTCAAACTGAAACCCCTATGATGTTCTCAGGTTCGAAAATGCTAATGCTTTTGTTATATGTATTAAAATTTCCTTTCTTTTAAGCTGTGTCATCATCAAGACATGCTTGCTAATGATACATTGTTGTCAATGTTTATCTCTGAATCAGAAACAATTAAAGTTATATTTTAAAAATGCTTACAGTAGTTACTCAAATAACCTTTTACATAAATGTTAAGGGTTCTTAAAAGAAGCCCATTTAAAGAGTTCCTAAGAACATTTGTGTGTTTGGCATTAGCTGTGTATAATTTTGTATGAACAGATAGGATAGGGCTGTGCCAATCCTGCACAGATACTGTTTGTCTATTTCACATGCCACAACTCACATTGGTCGGTTTCGCAAATGTTTTACCTGAAGGGGGTTGGTTGTGTTTTAATTATTTTCACTTTGCTTGTTTATTAGTATACCCTTTAGCGTCTGCTCATGTAGCACTCCTCACATCCACATGAACCAAAACAATCATTACAAAAACATTTATCGATGAGAACAGCTCAAGGAAAGAGCTAGATACATTCATATGAATAATAGAACATATAAAAGGATTGCATCGACAAAACACGGAGGCCTATTTTCAGTTACCATTGTGATGGCGTTAGCACGTAAAGCTAACAGTCAGCAGGCTAAGTGCTTTTACTTGCCTTTCTAGTGTGTGGACATGTGCTAAAGGGTCAGAGCTCTGATTCTTAGTCCCTGGGTGGACCTGAGCGCCTACTCTCCGCCTCGCTTTGAAGCTTAAACTTTTCTTTTAATGATTTACAATTTTTTTCGACTCACTCTGGAAAAGGGGGAAGGGGAATGAATGGCTTTTGTAACCGGTCTTGCGATCTTGTCTTATTTTAATTGCTTGCATTCAGCTAAGTCATAAGGGTACTTATTGTATTATTACCGTGGCTATTGGGAGGGGATTGAAAAATTAGAGGTTTCTTTTGAGGCTGGTGGAAGTGTTGGGTACTGGTTTTATCATTTGAAGCAGGTCATGTGGGTGAAAAAATGAGGGGTAGTTGGGTTCATTTTAATTAGAGGTAGTCATTGTCATTAACCTATTGTATGAACTGTGGGCAAAATATATTTTACTTTCACAAGTAATTAAATGGAATTAAAGCAAGGGACTTCAATGGCTAATTCTAAAATGGGGGGGGGGGGGAAATAACAATTCCAGCATTCATTGGGAACACATTACAGAGTATGAAGAAGCAATGCCATATTAGCCCCATTGTCTGCTACTTTGTAATCATTAAGAACTACTATAACTTGTTTTTATGAATCTTTTTGATTGGCCTGGGATGTGGGGCTTTTTACTTCTTGTTTGGCATTCCTCATGACGTATTTTTTAACAAGTAGTGTGGTCAGAAGCTGATGTGTAATCAATTTATTAGAACATCTTAGAGATTCAATATTCACATAAGCATTACACGCAGTCTTGTCAGATATACTTTTGGAACAATTACAGATGTTAAGGACATTCAATAACATCAGTAATTGTTTGTTTGTGGCCTCTAAGAACTCCAGATTCCTGTCTGGTGTACATACCTCTTGCTTGTTAAACCACTCTACCAGTCTAGAGCTCTGCTATGCTTTGCGTTTCCAAATGCTGCTGGACACATTCCTTATTTATTCATGAGGGAACGATGATGTCTGAAATATTTACGTCAAAGGAGCAGTGAAAAACGAAATAACACAAGGTGCCACATTTGCAAAGTTTCTACTTCCTCCATGGTTTTAAGAATAGGGATCTTTGGAACCTCTAGTTAAAGTGACTGATAAGAAGTGGTGCTAATTTAGACTGGACAATAGTGAATTAACCACAGTTACTAGGACCCAGAGACCAATTAAATCACATTATATCCTGTGGAAGTCTGGGAAATGGGGACATTTTAATTTCTACTCAAACTACAATACATGTGTGTATTTCCATTGTACTGAATTTGTTACATGTCATTGCCACTGAGTTGAACATGTTTTGTGAAGCATAATGTCCTTTTACAGAGGCTGAATCTCGTCGAGACCGATACCAGAGAATAGGTTCAGTGCTCCTGCATATTACTCAACGGGCTGCAACTCCCTCCTGGCAAAGCATCTCCTACTGAGCAACATTTGCTTTCAAGACGCCGGAAAGCACTTTCACTGGCTCCAGTGTCTGGTTTAATAGTCTTTTAAAGTGTCAATGCTAAGGCTACTTCTCCACGCGGAAGCTCTGAGCACCTGCATTTTCCAGTTTGTCCTGTCGGATGCTTGGGCTAACTAGGCGGCATTCACAAATGAACCCAGCGGGATGTAGTTCTGTCTGTAAAAACGACGGCTGTTACAAGCGCGGTGAGTGAACGCTACAGTTGCGCTGCGCTGTATAAATAGTAATGTGCTTCGTGAGGGAGATTGTCCTCTCATAGCGTTTGTTCGCTCCCATTTCCAAGGGACTGTTTTTGTTTTGCAGTCAGAGTAGTATTATTTTTTCCACCCGTTTTTAATGCTATTTTAAGTACCTTTTGTTGCGTGGTATTAATCGGACGCTGTGTTTTAGTTGCGTAATGTACACTAGAGTAATGGTCTCTCTGCTCTCAGTGGGCATTCTATCTGTCTGACTGTCTTCCTGCTTGTCTAGGTGCATTTGGCTACAATGCTTCAGTTGATAAAATGAAAGTATTTCTCAGGGGATCGAGACAAGCCACATTCCTACTTAATCCAGAATTACTGAAATAATAACAACAACAGTTATGACTTTTAGCATCTTCTGATTAAAGTAGTGCGCTGGCTTGCTTAGTAATTTTGTGTGTGCATTTGACCTTTCAGAGTGTGTGTGTGTGTGTTTGCACACAAGTGTGCATTTGTATGTGACAGGAATGTGTTCTGACACAGCGGAGTGCAGCCTGTCCTAAGCAGTGAGGGCCACCTGGCTTCTCTACATTGGCCCTGGCCACACACACATAGGGGATATTCTAGGCTAGGTAGGTTGAAGAGGGTTTCAAAGCCTCTGTGTGACTTGTTAGCCAACAGAGAGAGGTAGGAGGACAGGGGAGGAGGATAGGGGGAGAGGAGGACAGAGAGATATGGAATATGTGGTAAGGGCTTTGTCGATACTTAATCCTGTTCTGTGAGCAGTAGACGGCGGAACAACTCTTGCTATTTTTGTTTAAAGTCCACTAACCGCTATTCCCTTTTTGCCAGCGCATCGTCAGTTGATTAATGTGCACTGTCCCCGTTAAAGATATTTGAATGAATAAATATACTTCAAATGCATGTTTAGATGTTACTTTAATGAAATACTTTCAGGGTGAAACTTTTCAGCAGACAGTAGAGTCTTATGGTGCACCTTTTGGTTGCAAAAATGAATTATTAAAGCCACCGGTCTGACTGGGGACTATCTGGCGATGTGTCATCCATTTTAGAGATGGGCCAAGTGCCTCATGAACTTAACGACCGCTGTCTAAGAATTCTTATAGCAAATTCTTATGTGAATAGGAAGAGGGCTCCACCACTTCCCTCGCCTGAACAATTGAAAGCGTTCTGATTGTCGAGGTTTTAACCTACAATGGGGTTGAATTGAAGGAGTCTGATACCCGGTGAGACCGCGTAAACCGTGGATCACAGCCAATCCTTCTAGGTCCGGTTTTTATCTGGCTGTTTGTCTCTCTTTGTTTTTTCTTCACAGCCTCTCATTTCCTTCCAATATGTGCTTTTATTAATATTGACGGATAGTTGCCTTTATTGCCAAAGCATATGTGTATTAACCGTAATAGTATGACTGTATATCAACCAAACAAGGGAATTCACATTAAATATTAAAGCTGCAAGCCAATTTTGGGAGATTAATTTTTTTAATGTGTGGCCTTTTGGAGCATTTGTAATTTTCATGATAAAATCGAAAGTAGCAGAAAATCTATATAGCTGGACAGGAGGTTCTACGGTTCTATGACACTATACCTACCATGTTTGATGGGGATCTGACATTCCTAAAGACTTTGAATCATAACATCAATGTATTTGGCTCGTGGCGGTCACGTGGTTTGGACTACCAACTCCTTACTGGTTGTAGTACAACTAGATGATGCCCTCATGGCACACAGCAATGTTGCTTAAAAAAGGTGTTTGCATTCAGGGGTTATAAGCTTTAGTATAGTTTTTCTGGAACAGCTCTCCCATATGGCCGATCATGCTAATACTTTGCCAGCATCCTCTGGTCTTCTGAGCAACCATGTACAAAAAGTTTGGTGAAAATTGGACGACCAGTTGCCTCATGTCATGTTTTGCGCCCTCGCCGCCACATTTGATTGGCTGTACCTAACAAACGTTTTTGAAAATCATAACTCCGTTGGATAACTTTTGTGTGGATTTGTCTGAAGATGATCATTGCCAATTCTTAGGAAGATTGGACAAACATTTTAGAAGTAGTGAGAGAACAAATTTCCACACAATCCAAGATGATGGAAAAACCATATAACCCGAAATAAACTACAAGGGGTGCGTTGAACTCAGCTAGACCCGGTATCGAATATCTGGGATTCGGTTAAAAAGTTATGTGGGTGAACGCACGTCTAAATTGGCCCAATTGGTGGCGCAGTGAGGCAGATATATGAACTTAGGTGAAGAGATAGAGGGGACTGTCCCAAAAATGTCAACAAGGGTCTATGGGCTGCCATAGACTCCAATGGCTGAAGAAGAGGAAAAGTACAAACACAATAGGTGCTTGGCAGCTCTGCTGCTTAGCCCCTAATTATTAAGCACAAAGAAAAACCAATCTACAGATTTCATCAGTGTGCTGTTTCTGTCTGCATCTCCATGTGATTGTGTGTTTGCCCATCTTTTGGCAGTCTTGTAAAACAGGTAATTTTAGGCTTGGAAATGGGGTACATTTAATTTGTATGTCTGGTCTACCAAAAGTACTCACAAGCATAGTAAAAGGAGCATGTCCATGCGCCCCTGAGTGTAATACACCACAAAAAGAATAACAAAATGTTACCTTGTGTACATGTTTGAACCGTCCCCATGACGAAAACGGCAAATGTAAGCTTAGGGTTTGGGGATAATAAAAAAAATACAATTGGGTTGGGGCTAGTATTTAAGGTTGGGTTTAGGTTCAGGTATAGTGCTAAGGGTAATGACTCTTTTTATTGAAAAGCATAGGAATAATGATAGGATATAAGGATGAACCTAAAGTTTTTTAGTTTTTCTGCATGTGTCTGAATGTAGGACATGGTTTTAATAGGGTTGCAAAAGACTGGAGGGAACTGTCGAATTTGGGGAAAAGAGTCCTTCCTGCTCTGCACTGGCTACTGGCGAAAGAGCAATTTAGAGAGGGAGAGAGAGGGAGAAAGGGAGAGAGAGAGGGAGGGAGGGAGAGAGAGAGGGAGGGAGAGAGGGAGAGAGAGAGGGAGCGAGAGATGGAGAGAGAGAGATGGAGAAAGGGAGAGAGAGGGGGAGAGAGAGATGGAGTGAGGGAGGGAGAAAGAAAGTGATGGAGTGATAGAGGGAGGGAGAGAGAGAGATGGAGTGAGGGAGGGAGAAAGAGCGCTACAGATGGGGGAGGGAGACCGAGGGAAGGAACAGCGCGGTAGAGCGAGAAGAGCCTGTTGAGAGGGAGGGTGGACGTGTGAGACGGACAGGAGACCCCGGCGCCCTGACCCCCGTCCCGGCTGCCCGCTCGGCAGGTGTCTCGTACAGGGAGGCGATTCGACATGTCGACAGCTCTCCGCAGGAGGTGGGTGCGCGCCGTGTGCGCGCTCAGGACTCTGCGAGCCAGAGGAGGTGGAGGCAGAGGAGCAGACGGAGGAAGCGTGAGTTGGGTTTATTTTTAGTTCCCCCTGGTGCGACTAATCCATCCTGCCATGCCGGCTTAACGGGATTGAAGGTCGGCCGACTCCAGTCGGCGTAAGACTTTAGGAGCGTAGGGTTGCTCAGCGGGCTCGCTGGGTTTGTCTGCCGCGTCCCGAGCCGGCTGGAGATGAGATGAGCTATGAATCTGGACTGCCTGCAGCTGGGGGACTGGTGTTTGGGGCCCCGAGGGGGTCCGTGGATGGGCCACACGGAGGAGGACCAGGGTGGAGGTGGGGTCCGGGTCGTGGGCCAGGGCAGGGCGGCTGGGGGAGCAGGCGGAGGTGGACCCAGGCTGGAGTTGCCTTTCCTGGGAGGACCCTGGCTCAGCCCAGAGGAGCTAAAAAGCAGCGTGGTGGTGCTCTACGCTCCGGCCGGGAACACCTGTTTCCTCCGACTGGTACTGGTGACTTAGACAGAGATTGATTATCATCCTCCCTAGAGATCAAACTTTCTAGTCTAGAGGACTGAGCACTCCCTGCTCTCCCCTTTCCCCTTAGGTCCCTCATTCCTCTCTCACTCCCTGGCGTTCTGTTTCGTGTTTGACTAGTCCTTTGTGGAACTCAGGCGCTAAAATGTTCAAGGGAAGTTCAGATTAACTTGTGTTTTTGGGAAGGTTTGACCATTGTAGATATCCACACATCTTCATTGTCTGATTCTGTATCAACTGAGGAGCTCTGTTCAATGGCCGATGTTAATTATTAGGTGTAAACTACAGAAACATATAAAATTGTACTATTTTTATTGATCATATAGTGTTCAAAAGTGTTATATTTGCAAAGTGAATATTACTTTGATGGTAAAAGAACACTGATCTGATGGGCAATTGGTCTGGCTGAGAGAAACATAATTTTTCATGCTGCCTTTATTTTAAGTGTTGATGAATGATGTTCACTCGCTGGTAGTGTGTGCATATTTGTTTACATTTACGCGTGTGTGTGTGTGTGTGTGTGTGTGTGTGAGAGATTAAAGCTCTCCTGTTCCTTCTCTGTTAGCGGTGGAGTGAGTGAGCGCTTTAACATTGACGGTCAGTGGCATTTAGCTGCAGGTAATTATTCAATCAATCACTCAGTCAGTCCGGTCTGGGGGTAGAAGGGGGCGGTTATTTCCGGGCGGTTAGTTGGATGTGACGTCAGCAGTGTCCCTCCTTTGGGACGAGTGATCAGAGTACTTTCAGATCTTCTGAACGGACAGGACCAAATACAGGTTCTCATGCCGTTCCCTGTGAGACGGGAGCTGTCTGACAGGATTGCAGCCCGGGGTTGCAGGACGCCTCGGACAGGTACCAGATGTAGCTGTTGGTATCAGAGATTGGACGATGAACGGAAAAAGATCGACATCATCATGTGGACTTACAGTGCTGCCGGAATTTTGCTGATGTAATTGAGTCCAATAAAGTAGCCTATGCTAGAGGTTCATGTCCCAGATGTGTTATGTTTGCTCATCTGGCTGATTGATCAATTGATTTCCACAACCATCCAATTAGTACTAGCGGGAATGTTGTGTTAGATGGTTGTTTAAATGTTTACAGAAAATAGGCAGAGACTCTGTTGTCCTGCAGCTTCAGGTATGCCTGATGACATGTGGATCGTGTGTGCTGAGGTTTTTTTCTCCGGTGCATGCATGCTACAGCTTTTCAGGAGTGTGTATTTTACATGTCATCCTAGATATAAATACTAGAGCACTAGTTGTTTTGTAAAGACTCCCATGGGAATTTAACCTGCAACACCAGCATTGTAGACAGCATGCTACAGACCTATACAGGGTTTTGTTGTAGTGTTTCTTCATTCATATTCAAATTGACACTTGAGAATTTTGGGGGGGGCTAAAATAAAATGTGGATGTTTTTTGTGGTTAAGAGCATTTCTTTCGCCCCTGGGTTCTTCTTTTTTTAAGTCCTGCTGTTCAGAACGGTTCAGTGAGTTGCTCAAAATGTGTGTGATGTGTAATGTAGGTGTAGAGTGTGTGTTTGTCTTGTCTTAAATAAGAACAGTACGTCAGGGTTTAGAATACATGTTTTAGTTCCTTTTGGGTTAGTCCTCGTGGGAGAGCTGCTCTTCTTAGAGAGATGTCTTAAGTGCTCCAGCAGAAACACACACACACACAAGTATACACCCAGTACCAGACCTCAGAAAACATATATTATAGGCTTTTTGTGGGACTGTCTGACTTCAACATGACGTTGTAGTTTTGGGGATAACCATGGCCCATGCTACACCGGTGAGCTAGTAGCTTAGTGACTCAGTGGAGAGAATATAAGCCACTTGTTTGTTGTGCTGGTCCTTAAACATGTTTGCCACAAGATGCTTCCTTGTTGACCTAACTAGGTGAAAGTTTATGCTGTCTTTGCCTCAGGGCCCACGGATCCCATTCCATTTCACATTCAAACTGCAGTTGGTCTTGAGGCAGAAAAACAGCAGTCAAAATGTCAGTCTGGCGTTTATCTGCTGTTCAAATGTGTGGTACAGCGTGGTAGCAACCACCAACCACAGATTATCAATGACTCAGCCAAGTAGCTACCACACTTCTAACCAATTTACAATTTAAGATTTTTGCCCAGTCAGTGATGAGGCAATGAGCCTAAAGAGTGGCAAACAAGAATGGGGAAATAATTGCCCCCTTGAAGCTTGATACATTTCAGTCACATGCTATATAAAGGTAGCTGTTGGCTAACTAAGTATATGGGGAAAAAAGCACCAAATTTAAAAATCCTCCAAGCTAGTTATCTAGCCACTATAGCTTGTATTTGGTTTGTTTCACTGATCCCTGTGTTAGCTGCTCCAAGTGTATGCAGTGTATTTACCAAGCAGATAGCTATGTATTTTGTGGTAGTTGAAAAATTACATACTAGCTGTTTAGGTAACATAAACTATCTTGATAAAGCATTTGGCTATGTGCTGGCAGAGGCGGTATGGGATTAATGAGTAATTAAAACGTTTTGCTAGATGGTTATATATTTGTGACATTGCTACAATAAGGGATTTGTACAACAGAAACATTTTTTCAAAGTTCTGGTTAGCTAGCTAACATTGTCTGACTACTAGCAGAACATTGTTTTTTAAAGACCGCTAGTACCATACTATGACCTTCTGCGTTGCATGATTTTACCAAGCTTGAAGTAGGTAATGTGTGATTATAATTAAATAAAGCTTTAGCAAGCAATATTATAGAACCATGGCTATTTTACAAATTTGACGACTTAGGCATTCTGAGGTATAAATGGAATTACCATTGAAAGTTTACAGTGTTTACCTAGTTTAGAGGTTTCTACTTTTCCCAGACAAACAAAGTCTAAAAAGTGTTTTAACAAGGTCTGAGCGCTGCTAGAGCTGCCTCTCTCTATCAATATATTTATGTTCCACATACTGGCTGGGAGAACGTGTTAGGAGGGATAGGCTTTGTACAAAATGTCACACACAGAGAGCATACCCATTAATTGAGTGTCCTCACGATAAACTAAGTGCAAATATCTGCAGGCAGAGTCCTCAATTAACAACCAACAAGGGAAGGGGAGGGCGGAGAGATGATGGGAGAGTGAGAAATGTGGTTTTATTGAGCCGGTTTTCTCTAATCTATAATGATGGTTTATGGACAACACATCCATAGTTAAATGAATACGAATTGTAGGCCTACATACTTGGGTACCTATTAAGCCCACTAAAAATCTACACGTAGTCATTTCTAACCTTTGTTTTTATGTTTAAGGCCTCACATCCAACTAATTAATAATGTATTCTCATTATAAGATAATGTATGTAGGTCTAACTGTTTATTGTAACCAGACAGAGATCTTTGACTAAGATATTTTAAAATAAATAACATTGGCAATAATTGTGTTGTCATGTGTTGTTTTGTGGCGTTGTATGATGTGGTGCGGTTAAGCTGAGGGCCCTGGGGACAAGCAGGGAGTGGTGTCAGGAGTCAGTGGTGTGGCCGACTGGTGTCTCTTAACTGATCTTGCACACCTGATTCAATAATTAGCTGGATGAAAAGCTCATTTAGGTTAGTCGCTGGGGTCAGCGATAGCGTACTAGAGGGTTGCTCTCCAGGAAATGGATTAGGTAGCAAAAAAGAATGAGTGGGCTGTCAGTATAAGCACCGCCCCAGCCCAGTCCTGATTCGTCCAAATAATAAATGACAACTAAATTCAGTTACAAAATCACTTAAATTTCTTCTTGTTTTGAATGTGGTCGGTGGGCACGATCCCAGTCAATAGATCCCAATGTGACAGTTGAGATTTTGAAGCATTGTACAACTGGAACATAAACCAGTGAGAAGATTCATACTACCGATAGACACTGAATGTCCTCTTCAATGAGCCAGTCTGCATGGTTCTAAAGATGATATTGCTTAATTGCTTCTGCCTTTTCATCATCTGTGTTGGACTTACTTTAGTAGCATAGTTTCCATGTGTTGCTGTTTAGCATGGTTATGGCGATTTACCATATAGAAACAGTGGCATTAATTGATCAGAGAGAGGTGTGTGTACTTTCTTGTTTTCAGGACCAAAATTCCCCACGTCTTATATTATGGACTAGTTGCATAGGTGTTATTGTAGACAGGCATACAAGGTAGGCTTAGAGGTTCAGGGAAATAAAAATAAAAAAAGTATAATTTATATGAAAGCAAATGTTGATAATGGTGAGAGTGTGAGGTACAGGGGCGAAAGCAGGCCATGCTACTGTACTAAGTAAATCACCAAGTTATTAACCAATGCATTGATCCATCTGAATGTGTTTCGGTTTCCACTGTGTTCTGGCGGTCTACTTCCACTTCATTTGTTCAGAGTGGGTCCAGCCTGGCTTAAAGTATAAGCTGGCCAGTGTTTTGACATTTTATTTTTTCCCCTCTCATCCACGCCTTACCATAGAACCTTAAAGATGAATATGTGTTTTGTACACCAAAGCCAACCTCATCATCATGAACATTTCACAGGTCACCATTCCTGTTTCTCAGGTCATTTCATCCTATGTAAAATTAAAACAAAAATGTCCTAGAATGTTCTTTTTCAGTTTCCTGACAGTAATGCCCTTTGTGAAAATAGTTGCATGCATGTAAATGTCATGAACTTTATGTATCTTTAAAAAAATATATCCTATTGAGTTTCAACAGTGAACTGCACTTCTAAATGCACATTTACATTTCTCACCGTTTAGGGTCTGATTCGCTGCGAGGTGGAGGTTTTTACTATGCCCAAAAAGGTTCATACAAATCTTTGTCACCTTGGTCATGTGTGTTTGTTCTCAAATTAGTACTGCCCTCTCAAGATAATGACCATTGTTTAAATCTACCCACCCTTTACCGAATAGTTATCCATTAATACCAATCAACCTACCCTTTTCCGAATAGTTACCAATTAACAGTTAAAATGCTAGTCTATGCTAGTCTGAAGACTGAGTATTTAGCTAATGTTCAGTAACTAGGTTTTAAGATGTGTTAAAGATATGTAATAGTGTGAATGTGTCATTCACTAACCCGATGTGTTGTCGGTTGTTTTCCACAGAGCTCAGGAATGGAGGAGACTGTTTGGGAGCAGTACACTGTGAGCCTACAACGAGTGAGTGGACCTGCTGGTAGACATGCTGCGCTCTCGCTTTCTGTCTCCATCTTCCTCCGTAAATCTGTCTTTGTCTCCATCTTTCAAGTTCTCTCTCACTTTCCCTACCTCAATCTGTCTTCCAATAAAATCTGTGTTTCCGATTGTCCCTCATGCTGTCTTTCTCTCTTCCTCAGTATATTTCTTGCCCCCTCTCCTGCTCAATCCCTCTCTCTTAACTCTTTGTTTCAATTTCTTTTTTCTATTTGTTTCTTTCAAATGTCTCTGTCTTTGTGTTTGCTTGTGAGTCCGCAAAGGAGGACTGGACCTGTGACCTTTACATGTACTTGCCCTGGAGTCTCTCCTGTGCTTTTTCTCCTTGTGACTGACAATATTGGGACAGCATGTGCTTGCATATATATGTGTGTGCGTGCCTTCATGTGTATCCTGTGTCCTTTGCCTTAAGCAAATGACCCCCGCTGGTGTGTGTTGGGTCCTTGTGTGTGTGTGGAATGTGTGTCCATGCATTCATCTAGTGTGTATGTGTGTGTACGTCTCCCAGCTCCCTTACTGTACAGCAGTTTACTGAAGCTCTGTGAGTCACCAAGCCCAGTTCATCAAGCAGAAAGACAGCCAGATAAGCAGAGAGCCAGTGCCTCTGTGGTCATTGACTCTTGGGATCGGATCAACGTTTTATCAACCTTGTCAGATCTTTCTACAACAATCTCAAGTCACGTCCAAATGGCACCCTATTTTCTACATAGAGCACTACTTTTCAGCCAAGCCCTGTGGTCCAGGTATCAGATGAACATTGATGGAGGATGTGACATCAACCAGAATAGGAAACCAGGCTAACAACAGGAAGTGCGGGATAGTTCAGGAGGCGGACTGAGAGATGGTTTTCAGATGTTTGATTCTGTTACTTCCTCATTACACTGATGCGTTCACTTGACCAGCCCTTGGCTCCACACAAACGCACACTTGCGGCTTTACAGACGATGGCACACACACACAAACATGTCCATAACAGTGGACTTGAATAGTAGGAGGCAGAAATAATTCCATTATGAGCCACTCTCTGCCGTGGGTCTATGACTCTGTTTTGTCACATTAAACAGACCATATGTCTGTTACTCTGCTTGCCATATTTCCTCATTACTGAGCACGCTGGACGTCTCCTACAATGCATCTTCATTTAGGACCGGAAATATTTAGTTTCTCCGATAGCAACGAGTGGCATGGTTGACCTGCTCTGTCTTCACTCGCTTTCTATTAGTTTCTTGCTCGCTCCTGCCTTTTGCTCACTCTGTATTTTACTCTCGGCCTCTCACATCAACCCTTCCTTTTTCTCTATCTGTCCCTCGTCCTTTTGTTCGGAAACATTTGTCATGTCAACTACTCGCACGTGACTAATTCAGCTGGAGCTTGAATGTGGCTCTTCATGATTTGTCTTTTTGCCCTAATACGTAGCTTTCCATCCTCTCTCTGTGACTCCACGCCTGGGAGTTGATCTTTGGCTATAGGTCGGCTTTTTCTAAAGAGGGCACATGCATCCAGACGAATGACTACTTAATTATATACAGGGTGTAACTGTTGCTATAAATTCTCACTCCACTTCCGAAGATTATTCATGTAATAAAATGTGAGGGCTTTGAATCTTGGTCACAGTATACATGACCGGGTTGGGACCGATTGCCTCGTTCCTTTCCGGCTACTGACTGGGGTCGGTTGGTCGACACCAGAAGCTATACTAGCGGTCACTGGCCGCCTCCCTTTCTACATGTCCCTTCAGTACCACATGTGTTGGTGTCATTCCTTCCTTCTTGTGCACAACCTGAACAAAGTATCCCATCATGCCTTTTAGTGCTAATAAGGGCATATCATCTATAATCTTCATAATATATGATCGCCCCCAACCACATTTTCTAAGAACAAACACAGATTTTTGGCGTTCGCTAACCTCATTTGCGTCGTAACCCCTAAAGTTTTCCTTGCGCTGAAATTGTTACCTGGTGTGTTCGTCCTTCTTCCCGTGCCCCTCAGCCTGCGTAGCGAACGGCGTTACATAACCCAGTTCTCTGGGGCTGTTCTGAACGCAACCGGTTTGACTCTGATTGATTTACTGCTTGAACACATCCAGCCACCGACATCTGAGCCTCCAGGTCTTCCCTTTGTGCCTGGGGAGCGTGACCACGGGGACCGTGACCACGGGGACCAGCCTCTGTTGTAGCGGGGCGCTCTAATGAGCGTAGTTGCCTCATGAATGCTGAAAATGACAGAATCTTCCTCAGCTGTAGGGTTGCAATGTGCAGCCATGACTCTATAAGGAGATATGTGTGCAGGCCGGACGTGTCTGCATGGGACCCTGGCTGTGTACCTTTATATTGGGAAGGTATTTTAAAACTAACTATTATCTGGAAAAGAGTGTCTGTATGGGACCCCGGCTATATACCTTTATATTAAGAAGGTATTCTAAAACAAACTATTATCTGGATAAGTGCGTCTGCTAAACGACCAACATTTTAAATGTATCTACATTTTCCTTCTCTTCCCACTTTCTCTCCTCGCTCCATTTTGTCCTCTCGCTATCCTGCATACAGGACTCCAAGATGGGGTTTGGTATTGCTGTGTCCGGGGGGCGGGACAACCCCAATGTGGACAACGGAGAGACGTCAATCATCGTGTCGGACGTCCTGCAAGGCGGACCAGCTGACGGGTTACTGTTGTACGTTACACCGCTTCCTTTAAGTAGTCAGACCCTGATCAGACCTCGAGAGGTTTCGTTTCCCCCCTGGGCCATGAAGGGCCTCCCAAGTGGTACAGTGGCTTGCGGAATTACCTCAAGTGTTACTGCGTCACTACGGGTTCGAGCCCTGTGGTCGAGCACTGACGACTGTGGTCAGGCGGTCCACTAGGGCGACGCATATTGGGCTGGGGTTGTCTGGGGGGAGGGGGAGGTAATCGGCATAGGTGATATCGTTGTGCCGCTGCGTTCCAGCGACGTCTCTGTTGGGCAACTGCATCTGACCTGGCCATGCATAAGGCAATGCGATCGAGTGCCTCTTCAGGCGTGTTGGCTGACATTGACTTCGTTGTTAAGGGAGTGGCTGTAGAGAAGCAGGCCGGCTCAACGGACAGGGGGACTGTTGTAGTAGTGACACAAGGTTGTACAGTGGGATTGGGAGAAACGGGAAGTAAAATCGGGGGGAATAATCTGGGCAGTCAGGTGGCCGTCAGTTCTCAATTCACTATGTGTAACCACATCGGATGCAGTAAACGAACAGCAATCTAGTAGAAATGAGAGATTCAGCCAGTGTATATCTGGAGTGATTATGTATTGGTCTGCTGTTCTACATTGACTGTTTGTTTCCCCCCCAGTGAAAATGACCGCGTCATCCAGGTCAACTCTATTCTCATGGACAACGTGCCTCATTCCTTTGCCGTGCAGCAGTTACGCAAATGTGGGAAGGTTGCCAAGATTGTGAGTTCCTCTTTGATGCTATGTATATAACATAGATACAATCTAGTAATCTAAGAAGATAGAGTTGTTGTAGAGTTGTAAAGTAAAAACATTCACAATTGATTAAGAATAATGTTGTCTTTACCTTGTAATTAACCAAGCTAATCTGACATTAACCCAGATGTAACATTTGTGAACGTTGGTCACTTCCAGGTTTACTTCTTTTGCAAACAGTGTACATTTTTGTTTTTTGTTGTGCGAGGGAAGGAAGTTAAGGCTCCTCCCTCGCCAAAGGAAAGGCTTGGCCAAATTCATCAGTCATGCACACAGTTTTGTCACCATCTTCGACCCAATTCAGATTTTTTCAAACGATCAATGACAGACCCCGAAACTACAGCTACTTGTTACGTAAGTTACGAGATGCCAGACAGGTGATATGAAGATTGCCGGTATCTATCATTGACATTGCCGGAGTGGAAAGCCTTTGAACGCCTCGCCCGGCTGTGTACCGTCATCCTGCTGAGCCAACAAATGTATTTCCCATCGGACTCAACTCCTGGTTCTGTGTCCCTGTGCATCTTATGGGTGTTAACTAATGCCATCCTTTCCCTCAGAATGCTGCACTGTTTTAGGGTTCAGTTATGCCTGGGCTGTTCAGCAGCTTAACTGTTTAGTCTCGGTCTGTCTTTTTGTTTTCCTCAAGATGGTGAAGAGGCCTCGGAAGGTGGCCCTCCACTCCCAGAAACGCTTTCCCTCCCCCGGCGCCGAGAGCCGTGAATTTGGCACCACCCGTTACTATGACGCCGATGACAACCAGAGCGACGGTGGCTGGCAACGCGGCAACGGCGGTCCCGGCTACGCTCGCGACCTCACACCCGACAAGAACTACCTGGATCCCGACTACGGTAGCCGTGGTAACCGAGGGAGGAGCCGCGGGCGGAGCATTGACCGGGCGCCGCCGAGCCCGGAGCCTCGTCGCGACAACAGCAGGGGCCGGACTTTGGACCGGGAACCGCCCAGTCCCGAGAGGTCACGCTATTCACGCGACCACAGCCGGGGGAGGAACATGGACCGAGCATCGCCGAGTCCGGAGCGGCATCGCGACAGCAGCCGGGGGAGGACCTTGGACCGCGAGCCACCCAGCCCCGAGAGACCGCGCTACGCGCAGGATCGCAGCCGGGGGAGGAGCGTGGATCGGGAGGACAGCTACGAACGCGGAGGGGGGAGGTACGGCGATGGGGGAGGCACTGTAGGGAGGATTGTGAAAAGTAAGAGTAGGGACCATCTCCAGGAGCTGTCCCCCTCGCCCTCCCCAGACCTCCCCCGAAGAGGGGGCGCCAAGGACCTGGAGCCCCTGGAGAAACCGGTTAATGTCCTGCTGGTCAAGAACAGGCCTAACGAAGGTGAGGCGCTGATGTCCCTGTCTTTACCATCGGTGGTTGTTGTGTGAAGGAGGATGCTTTTCCCCGTCCATGGCAGTGCATTACTGAACATGTCCGACACATCGAACCCATCCACCGTCGGAAAGGGGCGTTGTAACCGCTTTCAATTGGTTGGTTTTTCATGTAATAGGGTTGGGAAATGTTCAGAGGTTGAGGTTTGAAAGTCCGGTTGGAGGCATGTTCCCTGGGCCTCAAGAACTAGTCACTAACTGTGCCTGGGTCTGTCTATGTGTTCAGAGTATGGGCTTCGTTTGGGCAGTCAGATCTTCATCAAGGAGATGACCAGCACAGGACTGGCTTCAAAGGATGGAAACCTACAAGAGGGAGACATCATTCTCAAGGTTATATTGAACACACAAAAACACAATGAATCTCTTTCTCACATAAACATATATTGTCATCATACATCTCATTCTCCACCCACACACACACACACACACACCCACTCTTAATGTACGTTGAATTGGTGATCATCGCTATTGCTGTGAAGTAGCCAATTCAGATTATTTTAATTGGCTGTCATTCCGAACCTCTCATACCACGATTACTACTCACCCAACACGTATTTATCATTCTCTCTCATTCTTTGGTTTGTTTATTTATTTTTCTCTCGTTGTTCCTTCTGCTTTCGGTTTCTCTCTATTTGTCTCTTTCTTTCACATTTTCTCTCTCTGCCCCCTTCGGTCTTCCACACGTCCATCCTGATCTCCCCCTCGTCTCTCTCCAGATAAATGGGACGGTTACAGAGAACCTCTCTCTGAGCGATGCAGGGAAGCTCATAGAGAAGTCAAGAGGAAAACTCCAGCTGGTCGTCCAGAGAGACCGCCGCCAGGTCCTCATCCGTATCCCGCGCCTTGTAGACTCTGACTCCGAACCTGATGGTGAGTGTCTGTTTGTGGGTTAAGAGCAATGACGGACACCTGTCCTGTCAAATAGCAGAGCAGTATTTACAGAGAATAGGGCGCCCACTGTTTTGTGCGGCTTTGTTCTAGAAGGATATTGAGTTGTGTTGCTGCTAACGACACTGGTCATGAACCAGCACTATTGTTTGCCTTAAAACTGGGAATTTCAGATACTTGGGTCAAATCACTTGAAAGTGCAGTCAGAAAAGACATGTTTCAGCTGACATGGTGACCAAGTTTTAAAAAAAAAATGTGAACATTTGCTATTAGAGTTAGGTGTGGTTCCCCCGACAATTGTATTCTCAGGTATCCAATGGCATTATTTCAACATTTCTCACTACCAGACCGCCACAAATCAGGGTCCAGAGCCCGATTGGGGTAAAAATATTTCGCATTCAACGGCTATTTAGGCACATTAAACGGCATAAAACTGGGTCTCACAATTCTGCTTCCAGCTGCCACATCGCACTCATTCACCGGTCACCCAGTATATTCCTGTTCTGTTTATTGAATGTTCATATCGGTAATAGTGACTTACAGTTGTTCATTATTGCACTTAAGTTTACCTCTGTGCTCCTGGAGAACTGTAACATTGCACTGCCACCGCTCAAGGCTACATCCTATATACCAGAAATGTTTGTACCAGCCTTTTGGCGTTGTTGTCATGGTAATTCTAGCGAACTAAACCATGTTTGTTAGGTAAAAAAAAATTACTCCTCAATGTTTCCTCCCTGCTCCCTATACCAAGTGATGTGATATTATGGTGTGGTCCCTGACGGCAGATTCTTCATGGTGTGCATAAGTTAAATATGTAAATGTATATCTTTTCACACATTGTATACCTGCCTGACTGACAAGGCGATCCAGATTTTGGATCATTCGGTGACGGGAAAGGTCTCGCTGAAATAGGTGACATAAAAATAGTAATGAAAAAGATCTACATTTCAGGGATATGGGATGTAGCCTTCGGTAGCGGGAGACCGTTCTTTTCGGAGCATAGGGGCTAGGCTAAAGTACACATCTTCTGAACTGTAAACATTCCGGACACTTCTTCTCTAGGAAGTTGAACTGCCATGAAGTTCCAGACAGTATTGACAACAAAAAGAGATTTCCTCAATTGTAGCCTACAAAAGAGAAATCCTTTTCTGTCTTCTCTCTTCCAGATAAAATGTCATACTTTTAGATGAAGGACCACCCAAGAGACTACTGTAACATTTGCATTGGTTGCCTTAAAGTTGTGAACATGAACCCTGCCACTAAATCACTTACTATGTTGTAAAGCTTTTCACTCGCTGCACTTCCTTTTTTGCTATTAAACTTGCATTTTTTTAATACTTTCCTAAATTCAATAAAAGTATTTTAATCACTATTTATTTTGTACTGTGTGATTTATTAAGTACAGTAGGTTGAATAATGCCAATGGAACAAATATTTTTTTTCTTAAAGTACATTTTAGTACTTACATCGGTTGATGTATATTTATGCGTACTTACATGCAACTTAGATATGCAACAGTTGAAGTGATATGTTAGTCTTCCTATGGTAGCAATAATTTGACACTATCTTTTCATTAGTAAAACATGCAACACCTTTAAGAAGGGATTATAACGTAGCTTCCTTTTTAATGCAAAAACAAAAATGTGTCTGAGCATCCATGGCTTGTACTGTATGAGTGGATAAGACTACTGAATATTGCTTTGTTATGTGTAAAAACGTGAGCATTCTTTCTTTATTGTCTTTACAGGTTTTGTGTGTCACTAGTTATGTCCTAACATACACCACGGCCTCGTCCTGTATTTATGTCCTAACATACACCACGGCCTCGTCCTGTATTTATGTCCTTACATACACCACGGCCTCGTCCTGTATTTATGTCCTAACATACACCACGGCCTCGTCCTGTATTTATGTCCTAACATACACCTTGGCCTCGTCCTGTATTTATGTCCTTACATACACCACGGCCTCGTCCTGTATTTATGTCCTAACATACACCACGGCCTCGTCCTGTATTTATGTCCTAACATACACCACGGCCTCGTTCTGTATTTATGTCCTAACATACACCACGGCCTCGTCCTGTATTTATGTCCTAACATACACCACGGCCTCGCCCTGTATTTATTTCCTAACATACACCACGGCCTCGTCCTGTATTTATGTCCTAACATACACCACGGCCTCGCCCTGTATTTATGTCCTAACATACACCACGGCCTTGTTCTGTATTTATGTCCTAACATACACCACGGCCTCGTCCTGTATTTATGTCCGTACATACACCACGGCCTCGCCCTGTATTTATGTCCTAACATACACCACGGCCTCGTCCTGTATTTGTGATTGTGTGTTGAAACGATCAGGCCAGCTCATGAAAACAAACCGAATGTTTTTGTCACGTCACAACAAACCTCTGAATGGGTGGAAGGCAGTTGAGATAATTTCAGATATTTGTTGTGGAGAATTTGACATTTTGCCTTTAAAAACAAAAAACTGGATAAAAGAAACAGACAAGAAACCCAAACTAAGGACAAAGCCTCAGAAAGAAAGAAAAGACAAATCCCCCCTAGCAGTCACCCTCCTCTCTCCAACCCTCCCCACCCAACCCCATTGGCAGCTGAAAGACTTGAGTAGAGAACCGGCAACAGCATGATTACTGGCTGGCTTGACCCACTTACAGCCCGGTTCTTCACTGTCCATCACCCCACAAACCCTTCGTTTAAATGGGGTCTTTCAGTGGATTGTATTTTCGCCAGCGTTCAGCCAACCGTGTTATAATCCGGACATCCCAGGGTTGCTCCTCCCTCACCCCAGTTACCTTCTGTGTCCCCCTTCACATTGGTGTTTATCTCACCCTTCCTCACCCCTCGGTATAATCCAGACTGTCCAGATGAGATTGTCAGGCCGAAATTAATCCTGCTGTCAGGAATGGAACAGATCTCTGGGCTAGTGTGTCTGGATGAGGTTAATCGTAATCCCAAACCTTTTCTCTAAATTAACCCTGTGTACTTCTGCCCTAGAGTTCAAAACGAAACGCCCAACGGTGGATTTGATCTGTTATTTTTTTGGGTGGCTCGGTTTGTTCATCTCTCTCGTCCCACTGCCAAAGAACAAGCCTGTGCCTTTGCCAGTACCCTGATTAAAGGGAGGGTTGGGTGAGGGCAGGGCAGGGCACACAGTACCACTCTGTTCAGAGCAGAAGATCAAACAGACACCTACAAACACACACAAGCTTATTTTCATCTCTAGTTTTAACCTTTTTGCAGCTTGCAGGTTTTAATATAGAATTGGTCTCCTGCTGCTGTGCTTCTGTGGCTGTCCGGGAAATATCTGCTTGTTACGAGAGGTGGTCTGTCTTTCTTCGTCTCCCTGTCTGTCTGTCTATAGTTTTTTTTTTTACAGGAGCTGAGGAGGCTTAATGCAACAGGAGCATTCCGACGCAACACCCCCCACTCAGTAAATACCTTCCTCACACCTCCCTCGCTCTCCCTCTCCCAATTTCATGTGCTATCGCTCCTTCACTCTTTCATCCCTCTGTGTGCCTCTCTCTCTGGAGGACCAGTCATCTCTTCTTGACCTCCACTGGTCCTGGCTTCATGTGGCCGTGTGACAGTAACAGACTCTGGGAGTTTAACTGGAACACATTCATTAGTGATTTAATGACCTGTCCCAGACAAACTCCCCCAATAACAAATTCACTCAAATCTCTTTTTGAAACGGCCAATAGTTCAAAGGGAAGAACGTATTGGGTAATGGGGTGTGACTGAAAACACAGCCGCCGTACATCGTAACAATCTTTCCAAGTACTGAGCTTTAGAAGGTAATGGTGTGTGGCTGGGAGTTTATCTGGCCGGAGAGTTTTATATCAGGGTTCTTCAACCTTATCTTGTCCCGGGACCCAAACCGAACTAGCCATATGGTAACCCTCATCATCTGATTCCCAAAGGGGGTCAGAATGAAAACGTAAGGGCTAGTGTCTTGCTCATAATAAGTTAGGAAACACAAACCCCTTCCCTCTTGCCCTATTTTACACCAATCAGGAACAGTTATTTCAAAATCAAGGATATGCCAAGCTCAATAATTACTTTTGGGAGATATCTAGACTACCTCCACAGACCCCAGGGAGCTCCAAACCCCTGGTTGAACACCCCTGCACTAGAGTTTTTGGGACTCACTCAAGGCCCGTAGCGTATTTACATGGGCGGCCTCTAGATGCTACTAAATACTGTACATTTGTTTAACAACAAGGCACCTTTTTAAACAAGGTTATTTTCAGTCTTTCTATTGCTTGGTTTCTGTCAAATCCTGTTTTGAGCTCCACTTCCGCAGGCTTCTGTCTGACAAACCTCCACCCATGTTGCCTTCTGGCACTTCCGAGCACTGCTCAGAGGCTGACACTTTGGACAGCTACAGATTGACAAGATCCAAACCCCTGACAGACAAATGAAAGGCTTCTCATTGGCTTCAGAGGAAAGGAACGATAACACCCTGAGAGAACCGATCGTCAGGGGCCCGTTAGATCTGTACGATCGCTGTGTGTCAGGAATCTGACGCTGGCTAACCTCTCATGACATGTCTTATGAAACCATCCGGCGCCTCCACACACAATGTCTTCGTAACTTCAGAATTTCTAACAGTCCCCACTATTTAGAATAACGTAACGATCTAGTAATGACCATGGGAGTGTTCAATGGCCAAGGGCTGTTTTTGGGCTCCTCGCTATGCGGATCTAGCACGGCTTTTAGCCAAACGGCATTCAGCGCTTCGAAAAGTCCAGTTTATAATTTGGTTTAGAATACAAGGATGCACTTTGTATTTGTGCAGTGGTTAAGAAGGGCTGTGTGGTACAGAACTGGGGGATGTGCTTTAAAGTCACTCAGAGCCTGGGTTTGAGAGGATGCTTAAGCAACTTTGGTAACTTCACCGGCCGACTGGCGCAACGACCTTTGGGTTGGTGATGGGCCTATTTCTTGGGATGACTAATCAGGTGTCCGCTGGTGTACCGTTTGTTCTGGTGAAGGGAACACCATCAGCATTATCTGCTGTCACTATAACACCCTGTTTTCTTTTCCTCTTACCCCCATCCTGGTCTTTCTCGCTCAGATATCTCCGAGATGGAGTCCTACCATTCCTACTCTCCACAGGAGGACCGGAGATCTCGTCAGTCGGACATCTCCTCCCACTCCTCCAACGAGAGAGAGAACCCCAGGTAAAAGGGGTGTGACAGGAAAGAGATGGTTGCAGGAGATAGATGGGGGGGTGACACAGGAGAGATATGGGGGGGAGGTGTCACAGGATAGCGATGGGGGTAGTCAAAGGAGAGAGATGGTGGGGGATCACAGGAGAGAGATGGG
>JACXGK010002652.1:0-52348 GCA_016801125.1 Novumbra hubbsi | reverse complement strand
GTTTAACAAGGAACAGGTGCAGGGAATCAGGGAGGGATGCGTTCACAGGACATGGGGAACAAGACAAACACGAACGATGGTGCCTAGAAGGCCGGCGACGTCGAACGCCGGGGGGCTACGCGGACAGGGGAGTGGCCGCCAGTAGGCGGAGACGTGACAGGTACCTTTCCAGGTACCAGTTTCCAAGTACCAGAAAGGAAACACAAATATATGACTAAAGAATGTACATTCACTTCCATCAGGCCTTGGGTAGATATGTGGTCCACCAAACACGAAGTGTAGCGTACATGTTGAGTCTTCCCAACACAATGATTTCAGTCAACACAATGACTCTAGCTAACATGATCATTTCAGCTAACACAATTAGTTCAGCTAACACAATTAATTCAGCTAAAACAATGAGTTCAACTAACAAACACGTTCTTATAACAAATATGTTCAGCTAACGCAATGCCATAATCATCAGCCAGTGACTGTATGAGTTGAGCTTCCCTTATAGCCACGTAACTTAAATTAGATTTCCCATTTCCTTTTCGTAACCTACCCCATTACAGTGTCAAAGCAACTATATCTGTTCTGGGAACAGTGCTAGACGCAAACCAAGCCCGCTCCAATGTGGTGACCCATTTCCTGTGCTGGTCACAAGACAGATGCTAGCTTCCTGTAGATGGAGAATCAACCGTAGTCTCTCCACATAGCCCATTTATCACCCTGAAATCCAATATGTGGCCCTAATGAGAAAGACCTGGTATCCCTGCAGGAGCCATTCAGACAGCTCATCACATCATCCACAGGGAAACAGGCTGCTCAACGCTCCATGGCCACACACAAACCAACACACGGACAGTATAGCACCACAGTATATTCCTGAATTGGATAGAGAAACCAGAAATGGTCTTTACGTTGCATGAAATCCCCAATCACACTCATGGAGGTGCGGTGGACGCTAGTTTAGCACGTATAGAATGAAGGATGCAACAGATGAAGGATCAAAACAGACCAAGGCACATTTCAACACTCCAGCAGCTAGTGACATGAACAGCCATGAGACAGACTTCATAGGCCGCAATCCGACATCACTTAGAGAGTTTCGAATGATCTAAGCATTCTATTGCCCCAATTAAGCATCTAACCTGTTGTAATAGAACAATGGCCGATGGGGGAGTGGCCTGCCTGTTCGTATGGCATCTGTTTATGTAAATGAGAACAGACATACCAACACTGCAGGTTAGATACAAGCATCTGGGCTCCAAAGATGTCCTCAGTCATCTGAGGACATTTTGCACTTGCACAAGGTATAATGCACTTGCACAAGGCATACACACACATACATATGGACCGACATACACGCTCACGTGCACAGACACACACACAGGCGAAAACAGAAAAATCTGGCTTGATGTTTATCTGAAGTATACCTGGATTACATGTGTAGTTTATCTGAAATACTTAACATCAGCCCCGCCCAACGAAAGCGAACACGAGTAGGATTTAGGGTGAAGATGGAGAGGTGATTTCATGAACGGTTTCCAGGAGCGAGGGATTCACACAATATCAGAAAGAAAGACTGAGAGAGAGATAGAGGCAGATAGAAACAGAGGAACGCTGTCCCCTTGTTTTATACTTTCCCCTGCTCTTTCCCTCTCGGTCCGAGTAGATACCTCTGGCATGGATACAGAGCCGGCCCCTCCTCCAACCATGCCTTGTCCAATCGCCTGGCCTTCCTTGGGCCCAGGCCTCATCGAACCAACCAATTCCAACACGCAATTGAGAAACGTGCAGCCGGCAGTTAATTACACAGGGAGAACAAACACGCCTGGCATTTAATGAGGGAAGAACGCCGGGGGGGAGAAGGGAGCAATTACCTAAACATGGCTTTATTTCTCCATTTTCGTCTCCCTTTACAAACCCTCCTCTTTTCCTCTTCATCACTTTCTTCAGCTGGCCCACCCGTGTATCTGCCGTGTTCCACCAGTAAGCCATCGAGATACGTACAAATGAACCTCCTAAATGTTTGATCGTGTTGATCCAGTCTATATCTCTACCTAGAGTTTTCCTTTTTTCCTGTTATGTTCTCCACAGCAACGTGAATGTTTCCTAGAAACCGTCAGCCAGGAAATCGTGATCAGTTTCCAATTATAACCGAGGGGTGAAGAAATCTATTAATGGTGTACAACCACCAGACACATACTATTATAAATTATAAGTATATATATCTGTCTCCCCTCGTCGTTCATTTGACAAAGCATGAATTAGAACACTCACTGAACTGATAATGGGAATAGAATCCGGCTCAGTCTCCAGCCCACCAAACCACACGCATCGCGTTTGATGCCCAGAGCAACACTGACCCATGGGGGATTTCTATGCAGTACGACCCATGAATCTTCAAGCTGTCGAGTCCAACACTAATGCCCAGAATGTCTCCCTATCCAGAGATGACCGGAGCTGACTATTCTGTGTTCAATGAACCAAAACTAGCAGATTAATCAGATGGCCCGACTGAGGTTTCCAGCATCAAGCCATCCCACAACCCCCTTATAAAAATCGGTCAGATCTTAAATCCCATGCTTATTCTTTATTTTACCAGTTTGGGTTGACTAAGGACACGTTGTCAACAATCTGGGAAGACCCAACATTACAAAATCATTCCCATCTTCACCAAGATGCTCTTGGATGCTCTTTTTATCCTAGTTCTACTGGCAACGGATGCCGTAGCGAAGTGCACTAACTAGTGAGGAAGAAAATGGAGAATGGAGAGAGAAACAGAGTGAGAGAGATGTTTCCCAGAATATTCATGATGAAAAGTATTCTGATGACAGCTCTCTAAACGACCGCAGAGGAGTGCAGCGCAGAAACCTTTGATACCCTGAATCATCAGAAACAAACAACAACTCTCAGCAGGCCCAGAGTACTACACACAGACACACACACGCCATATAGAGCTGAGAGTTTAACTCTCCCCCACACACACACACGCGTACACACACACACCCACAGCTCCCACAAAGACACACACACACGCCATATAGAGCTGAGAGTTTAACTCTCCCCCACACAGACACACACACCACACAGCTGAAATGTCAACACACAACCAAAGCACAGCAGAACTTAGAGAACAAGTTGTAGGAGAGCGCCTGTTCAGGATGTAGTCAGGGACCTCATCTGAGATTGTGGACGTGGGCTACAGCTGCAACACAAAGCCACCGGGCCTCGCTAGAATCGTCTGACTAACCTAAAACGACACACATAACGGGACTGGGAGTGGCACAGGCATTTTACGCTTTTTTTGATTTGCCGTCAAGAGCGTGTCTGCTTCAAACCCCAGGGTTCCACAACACACTGCTCGGAAGGCAAACCGAACGACAACTAAACACAAAGATCTTGTCACAGAGCAGGGCATGAAATAGCTTCTCCTCGTGCTTCTGACAGCGTGTCCGCCTGGATTGGGAGGACGGATCACACACACACACCTGTATGGCGGTGGCGTCTGGCATGCTGAGCCTGCGCACAAACATCTGGCTCTGGCCGCTCTGGCTGGTCACGTATCCCCCGGAGCCCCAGGTGCCGCTGTGGGGCCGGCCGGTGTTGTAGAACATGAAGGTGTCGCTCCCGGACGTGGCCGTCATGCACGTCTTGTAGCAGTACGTCTTGGTCATGGAGCCGTTGCCCCGCACCTCGATGTAATGCGGCTCCACCTTCAGGTCCCGGCGCAGAGCCACGTTGTTGTTGGGCTGACCCTGGCCCCCGCCACCGCCGCCTCCTCCTCCGCCCGCCCCTCCGCCCCCACCGGCCGAGGCGCCCCCCTCGGGGACGCTCTTCTGGGACACGCAGCAGGGGGAGCAGGACCCGGGCTGGGTGCAGTAGGCGTGGCAGCGGACGATGGCCAGCACCACCACGGTCACCAGGAACACGAAGGTGGTGGCGCTCAGGGCCACGATCAGGTAGAGGGTCACGTTGGAGAACAGCTGGGTGCTGTGGGGCCTGATGATGCGCTTGGGGTCGGGGGTCAGCTTGGGAGGCAGCTCCATGACGTGCACGTTGACGACGGCGGCGGAGGAGAGCGGCGGCAGGCCGTGGTCGCGGACCAGGACGGTCAGCAGGAAGGAGGTGGAGTTGTCCTCGCTGACCCGCCGGGTGGTGCGGATCTCCCCCGTGTGCTCGTGGACTTTGAACAGGTCCAGGTCGGAGGTGGCCTGATCCAGGGCGTAGACCAGCCAGGCGTTCTGACCCGCGTCCCCGTCCCACGCCACCACTTTGGTCACCAGAGCCCCCGCCTCTGCGTTCTTCATCAGGGTCTCGGTGGTGCGCGTCCCGTTGGCCGGAGGGTGGACGATCCGGGGGGCGTGGTCGTTCCGGTCCATGACGTAGACATAGACAGTGGCCACGCGGCTGAGGGGCGGCACGCCGCCGTCCTGGGCCTTCACCTGGAAGTGGAACTCCCGGAGCTTCTCGAAGTCGAAGGAGCGCAGGGCGTAGGCCTCCCCGGTGTCGGGCTTGATGCTGACGTAGCTCGCCACCGGGATGCCGTGGTTGTTGTCATTCAGGACGGTGTAGGTGATGCGGGCGTTCTCCCCGGCGTCGGCGTCCAGGGCCTTCACCGCGCACATGGAGGCGCCGGGCGCGTTGTTCTCCGGCACGTACACCGTGTAGGAAATCTGCTCGAAGCGGGGAGGGTTGTCGTTGACGTCCGCCACGTCCACCTTGATGGTCATGTTCGAGGAGAGGGACGGGCTGCCCCCGTCGACGGCCATTACCGTGACGTTGTAGGTGGAGACGGTCTCTCGGTCCAGGAAGGCGGAGGTGACTAAGGTGTAGTGGTTCCGGAAAGACTTTATCTTGAACGGGAGGCCGGGTTGGATCTCCAGGGTCACCTGTTTGTTCTGGGTGGAGTCCCGGTCGTTAACGCTGATCAGTGCCACC
Source organism: Novumbra hubbsi (assembly GCA_016801125.1). Taxonomy (NCBI): domain Eukaryota; kingdom Metazoa; phylum Chordata; class Actinopteri; order Esociformes; family Umbridae; genus Novumbra; species Novumbra hubbsi. The sequence continues at coordinate 47,422 of JACXGK010002652.1, read as the reverse complement.
ACCGTGTCGGCCCTTGCGTCCTCGCGGACAGGGCTGGACAGAGACGACAGCACAATCTCAGGAATGTTGTCGTTCACGTCCAAAACCTCCACCACCACTTTACAGTGGACGGCCACCGCAGAAGGGCCTCTGTCCATAGCTTGTATGTACATCTCATAGGAGTTGGTCTCTTCATAATCTATGTTGTGCTTCACTCTGATCTCTCCTGTATCTGTATCCAATGAGAACATTTGTCTCACTCTCTCTGGGGTATAGCTGCTAAAAGAATAAAACACGTCCCCATTTGTGCCTTCATCTGGATCTGTGGCATTCAACTTTATGACTAGAGCGCCCTTCGGAGAGTTCTCTGACAGTTTCACTTTGTATACGGAATTGTCGAATGCTGGAACGTTGTCGTTGGAATCCAGGACACGCACATTTATTTTAGCTGTGCCGGTGCGCGCCGGCGAACCGCCGTCGACAGCTGTCAGTATCAACTGATGAGACGGTGTATGCTCGCGGTCAAATGGCTTTTTAAGCACGAGCTCTATGTGCTTGCTATTGGCGGAGGGCTTGTTGGAGTCCAGCGCGAGGTGCTCGTTGTTGCTGAGCCGATACAGCCGAACCGAGTTGGAGCCGTCGTCTGCATCCTGCGCGCCCTCGATGGGGAACCGAGCACCCGTTAGAGCGGACTCTGAAATCTCCAGCTGGTACTCGTCCCGGGGGAACTGGGGCGAGTTGTCATTCACATCCAAAATCTCCACCTCCACGTTGTGCATCTCGAGCGGGTTTTCAACCACCACCTCTAGTTTAAGCACACAGGTGTCGCCGATTTCACATATCGTCTCTCGGTCTATGCGGTCACTTACCGACAGCTTTCCGTTTTTATGATTTATGTTGAAATATCTCCGGGCGCTGTCAGAGGTGATTCTGATGCGTCGGGAGGAAAGCTTTCGCAGGTCCAGCCCCAAATCTCGAACAATGTCGCCGACCGCAGCCCCATTCTCCTGCTCCTCCTGAATGTTGTATCGTATTTGTGCATTTGAAAGGCCACTGAGTACAAAAATCACAAAATAAAAAGTGAAAGGCACATTCTGCGTTATGCTGTAACAGCATCGCCCTGCCTCAGCCATCGCAAGCAGGCAGGGTCCGCAGACGGATTAGAGATAGCTTTCCGCCTTTTTAGCTTGCCGTGCGTCCCCACCCGACACATTAAAATGGGGGGAAGAGTTCGTGCGTTACCTCCTACTATGTGCAGGACGACCAAAGCATCCTCTCCCGTAAAGGTGCTTGTTTAAAATTACATTTTTCAGTTACATCCATGTTTTCCTTTGTCCGTTCGGCGGCTGCTTTTCTCTTTGCTCTCCTCCGCGCAGCAGACTCTTGTTTCCCTCTCACGGGTGCTGCCTAACGCTCGCTTCTTCTGTCTCTCTCTCTCTCTCCGTCCGCCCTCCCTCCCTCTCCTTCCCCCTCCCTCTCTTACTCTCTGTGCGATGGTGTCTGTGGGCAGCGGGGGAGGGGGAACCGTGGTCTCAAACAGTACTGGCTGTATTTCAGCACCTTCGATTGAAACCAGCGTCAAATAAAAATAAAAAAACGAATAGCACTTTGGCAATACCAATAATACGTTTTATAAATATCACTCAATATTTCATTATTTACAACCTTCGATCGTTTTCGGTCATCCTCAGAGAGTGTATTCGAGCACAGTCGGGTTTTTCCAGAGAGCGAGGAAGTGCCACCGCCCTTTTCATTGTGTGCTGGGATACATTGCTGATCTGATTTATCGGTACGCCCAGGCGATTAATGCTCTATTTTCATTGATCCAAACCTGCAATTAAACTAAAGCTCTGTAAGACTACCAAAGCGAAACATTTTAAATACAAAAAGAAACGGATACTTAATCGAATAAAAATACAAATGAATAGATACATGAACGCATAAGCAAATATACACATGTCTGGGCAACATATAAAAATGCGTCATTTTATTTGTTCAGCCATTATCATCATTAAATGACTCGTTTCTTGTTAGTATAGTTGCTACATGTATTGTACCATTTGTATTTCAATAAAGATCTGTCCTTGAAATGAACCGACTCGTTCAACAGGACAACGCAAATCCAGATGAGGACGAGCATTAAAATATGCAATAAACTACACAGAGACACCAGCATGAACGAAACAGCCATAACAACACGAAAGCTCTAGCCTACTATGATGGCGTTAATATTGAGCGTCTCTTGTCCTGTTTATAATCTACTCTATTTGGGCTCGCCCAGGAGCTCTTAACACGAAATAAACATATTTTGTTGCTCCAGCCGGGAGAGTGACAGCTGGGATGATCATATACTCAGATTACACTGGAACTTGGCCGCCGCTTCAATTTCACGTCATATTTCTCGCAGCACAGAGGATCAGCCCTTTAGGCGATGTCATGGGAGGCATGTTCACTCGGGGTGAGCATGCGAAACGAACCAGGTCACCAACAAGATGCTCGGGACTTGTCCCCTCGCCACTTCTGTCAAAACAAACTAGCAAAGCCCCCTCCTGTCAGACACTCATTACTCAAAAAACAGACTGCACGCACATCGCAAAATTGATCTTGATTTCAAAAATTACAAACTTTACAAAACAACCGGCTTCCTTTCATATTAGAATAAAACAAATGGAATGATGTAAAAGGCCTACAATTATGTAAAAACAATTCACAGTTACTCAATTAAATGTTATTTTAGAATGCTGGGAAGGCTTTTACAAACCTAACTCCTCAGTTCTGGAGATTGCTTTAGGGCAGTTCACACCAAGCAATGGAAATGTAATAGCCCAGCAGAGATTAACCTACACACACTGCCGCGGCTTCTGGCGGCTTGATATATTTTAATTGATTCATAAAAAGTGGAAAAGTTACGATCGTGCACGAGTCTAGGTCTAAACATTTCCAAGAAAGCATGCGCTTCTGAAATATCACACAGGACGTAGAATTTATACAAACAGACAATCTATTAGAAATGAACAATATATATGTAATTAATATGTAAAAAACGTGGAAGGGTTAAGGCTTCTTCCGAATGTAAATTCGACTCTATTTGTCACATGGGCAGCTCCAAGACCTGAACCCAATGTGGTTTACTGCGCGTGTTTGGCCACAGGTGGTCGGGAATAGCGATGTTAAACGTCTAAATCACCCGACCCGCTCAGACTTTTCTCATAATTAGTACAGTCTGAACCCATGTACCTCTATTAAAATCCAATTAAAACCGGATTCAATTCAATTTGGAGGGGCCTCTACTTCTAACGTGGTCAGGACGACATAGTGAGGGGGAGGATCTTTCAACATTTCTTAATTTCATTTTTCCTCCAGCGGCTGTGGCTCATGATGACTCTGGAACAGCTCTCAACCGTTGAATAACACTAAGATGGCTATCAGCAGGTTAGACAATCGGAATTCACACCCATCAAACCATTTAACAAATCACATTATTTATTTACTCAATATCGAAGGAAACAGTCTCTCACCCATTACAGTACTTTGCCAAATGTTCTTGAAAACCATATGTTGCTGGTTCGATCGCCCATGTCTTTTAACTACGCAATGAAGATGGAACCACTGAATTACAGTATTGCCTCAGATAATTACCAGCGGTTGGCAAGCTCATGGCAAACACATCGATTCCTGGGTAAGTCAAAATCCTTGTCATTGCCGAAGATCTTTATAACCACGCCGAGTAATGGTAGACCGAGCATCAGCCGTTTTTTCTGTGTTTACTCGGGCACGGCAGTTGGGTTCTACCGGCCACCGGGTCACTGTGAGCACCCACACAACTCTTCCCTCTCCTGTTGTGGCTCCGGCTCTCATCCACTGACCCATCTGCCCACGGTCATGACAGGCGCTGGCAGCTCGCTAGACAGCAGCTCAGTGGTGAGTCATTGCAATGCTACAAGTGGATGGAGAGATAGCGAAGCGACTCTTCTTCACACTCCAAGGCTGAGGGGGTGGCAAAACTGACTAGCCGGAGCGATGGAACGGAAGTCGGATGTTTGGACTAGTTCTTTTTTCATTTACATGACATTTCGGCCCAAGTTTATGCAATTCTACTTAAGACCTTGTCTCAGTGCAGCATCCTCGGACCGGCTCAGGAGAGCTGAAGATTGCGACATGCCATGCCCTTCTTCTCTTCACACTGGTTGTTTGATCAGGATGTTCACAAGATCCTTGCCTAAGGGGTCACCCTCACTGATTACCTAGACAGTGTTGGACACTTTGCCACTGCAATGCAGTGTCTAAAATCGTTCTGACACCCAGATGCATCGTTTTAACACATCCGCTATCCCTTTTTCTCTGCTAACCTCAATTTAGCTGGGCGACAGAAATGAAAAAGTGGGGGTCTCATGTCAGTCCGTGGGTCTCACAGGGATCCGAGCAGCATTGCTACGCCTGACATTTACCAGATTCTCCCGGTGGGGAAGGCAAACTCTGTGTTTACGGCAATTTGAGACAAAGATGAAAAGAGGCGACTGTTATCTCGTCAATTACACACCGCGCCGCCGGATCTACACCTGGCCTTCTCCGCCTCGCTCCGTTGTCTGCCCCTCTCGTTTTCAGCCTCTCTCTCTCTTTCTCTCTGTCGCTCTCTCGCTCTCTCTGGCTGTCTGTCTCTGTCTGTTTATTGAGCTGTAGCCTACACGAGTAACTAACATGTCTTTCTCTGTACCTGTTAGAATCTCGCCCATCTGTTCCACTGTTAATTGTGGGCCACAGAACTGTGAATTATTTTATTTCACTCAAGGGGCTGGAGATGAAGTCTTCATTTATTCTGCGGAAGAGAAACAGACGTGTCTCACCAGAATAACCACGGTCCACTGACTGAAGGGTGACTCCATCACTCTCTACCCACTTTAATCAGTCCCACACCCATTATTAACCTTCCTTTCCCTCCTCTCACCTTACCCTCCCTCCCTCCCTCTGTCTCCCCGCACAGACTGCCTGACACTCTCCCGTCTCCCCTCCACAGGCTCAGCTGTGTCTGGGTGGGATGTGGCCCGGGGGCACTGGAGTGTCTGAAGTGGAAACATAGAAGCTGAAGTCTCCTCAACAGCAGGGTCGATGTCTCCTCAACACCAGGGTCAATGTCTCCTCAACACCAGGGTCGATGTCTCCTCAACACCAGGGTCGATGTCTCCTCAACACCAGGGTCGATGTCTCCTCAACAGCAGGGTCGATGTCTCCTCAACACCAGGGTCGATGTCTCCTCAACAGCAGGGTCGATATCTCCTCAACAGCAGGGTCGATGTCTCCTCAACAGCAGGGTCGATGTCTCCTCAACAGCAGGGCAGATGTTTGGCCAATGTTTCCTCAACACCAGGGCAGATGTTTGCTCAACCCCAGGACAGAGAAATCCTTCTTAAAACAGTTGGTGGAACCCCACCCATTTGTTTATTTTACACCTCCTATGTTAGGCACCTTGAACCAAACATTTGGTTTATTGACGTCAGAGGAAAACATGTACATTTTCATAAATGATATGCGTGTTCACATGGGGCATGTTGCCCCAAATGTTGCAATGTTCTGGCTCTATTAAATCTGCATCACTGATGCATTACAAAGAGTGCAATATTATTGTAAAGGGAATTTGCAATTAAGTTGAGATGTTAGTAAATGGTTGTTTGCTAAAGCTGAAACATTGCATATTTAAAACATGTTGCAATTATGAATTTGTCCAATACTTATTGAATTGTATGGAGGACTAAATGTGTCAGATCATTAAATAAATAAATACTTAAATACACTTTTTGGATGGCATTGCAAAAGCAGTATGGGGTGAGGCTTTAAGTTAGGTTGAGCTGCTCTGATTGGACTGCAGTGTGGTATGCTGAGAACCCTGTGATTAGACACTTGAAACCCAACTAACAATGCAGTTCAGAAGTGAGCGGGCAATCAGTGAGGCAATCAGTGAGATTTCTCACAGCACTTTTGATTCAGTTTCCAATGAAAAACATAAATGCAACGTATTAAAACAGGGGCTATTGTCCTGTAGGTTAAAAACAATGCACACACCTCACACTCTCCACTTTCCTCTGGTTTAAGGATACAGTAGTAGTCCCACTTAGCTCCCAACACACCAAGCGTAAACTCTTAAAAGATTGATCAGCCAGTCTAGACCCAAACATAACCAATCAGACATGCAGAATGGAAATGAAGTAATTCTACAGTCAGATCAATCAGTCAGCTATTAGAACAGCAGTATCTCCTACTGTCCTGTCCTGTACCTGTGGCATAGGTAAGGAATTCAGTAATGTCTAGTAACAGCCCATTTGTAAATAGCATCAAACATTTTTATTAAAATTATATTCATAATTGAATAGTCAACTTAGACAAGTCCCACCGCCATTGCCTTGGCACACACAACGCAAATACACATTTAGTCCTCCATAGCATCTTCCAGTTTTATTTATTTCTCCTGTTACGGTTCAACTTAGAACAACTTAGAAGGACGTGAGGTCTCGGCCTACACCTGTGGACTACCAAGCACAAGAAGACCTTGTCCCGAGCCCTCCTGGTTTTGCTGCAGAACAAGCAGATACCTAATGATTCCAGCTGCCACTCTGCTGACCCCCCCTCCTAAACTAGACCTAGACAATCCTGACGATTCTAGCTGCCACTCTGCTGAACCCCTAATCAACCCACCCTTGACTGTCCCTGTTCCTGCAAATCAGATCTTGCTTGTGACCTAGATCAGGCTTTATAGACTCTGGACACAGCCCATGTGAATTGACTAATTATTAATAGTATTCATAAACATCACCCAGCACAGCCAGAAGAGGTCACCCCTTTGAGCCTGGTTCCTATCTAGGTTTCTTCCTCCCCCATAGGGAGTTTTTCCTAGCCACGTGCTTCAATCCGGTTGTTGCGTGATCACTTGGGTTTTAGGCTGGGTGTTTTGTAAAAGCACTTCATGACAACGGCTGATGTAAAAGCTTTATAAATACATTTGATTGATTGATTGATTTACAAGTGAAAATCACTTAAACACAATGAATGGGGACCCCCTGAAAGTTATGGCTAGACTAGTGACATATCTAAAAAAAAGTAAGCCAACAAGGAACATAGAGTGTTTCAAATAATTTAACAACATAGATAATTAAGTAACTGAAAAAACATACAAATACATTTTTAAATGGCACCATGTATATACGGCACAAACAAATTACACAGAAAATGATCTGTTTCACTTAAAAATTTATGACAAACACTAGTATGCTGAATAAAAACCACACTGTTTAAGAAACGTAAAGCCGATTGGAAGAACAGTACAGATGCAAGCTAAAATACCTCACTTGGTTATAATTTTGGAGCAATCAAACCTTAGTTTTTGTCTACTGTGGAGCAAATGCATCCCCATCTGCTACATCCCCATTGCACCAATGCCCTCATAAAAGATGGCTGACAGTTTCTGGACACTTCCAGGGGCAGATCTGGATTCTGCCTGAAGTACATTAAAGCATATTAGCATAAGGTAAAGAAATGTAAAGTATAACTATAAATACGTTACAGTACACAACTATATCTACTCTACCGTCCACAACTATATATACTCTGCTGTACACAACTATATCTACTCTACAGTACTTAACTATATCTACAGTCCCTAACAAGATCTACTCTACCGTACACAACAAAATCTTAAAAAATCGAAATAACATCCAGCTGTAACTGTGTGTTGAAATTCCCTTTGTACTTTTCCTATTTTTGTAAGCAGGGTATTTCACATGATTTCAAATTAAATACACCAGTCCTTACAAACACTACAACAAGAAGACGTGAAGAACAATCATGAAGAACAATCAAAGCAAATAAGAATAAGATTCTTCAAAAGACACTAATCAAAACATTTATAAAGTATTGAATAACCTGCAAGCACTATAAAGTATTTTTTGTTGTTGTTGAGAGAATAGGGCACAACAGTTGAGGACAGGCTGTCCTTAAAAATGTAGTATGTCACAAGTCAGGGGGGCTTCCAAGAGGCCTACCACAACAGTAAATTAGTTATAGTCTTTATTCTAGCTAAGATCAGCTTGGCTAGAGTTCACTAGAAGGCATGTTGGATACTTGTTGGATACTTTGAAAGCAAGTGAAAGAAGAATATATGGTGTAATGAGACCAAAATAGAGCTTAATCGCTGTTTGGAGCAAGCCTATCACTTCCCATCATCCTGAGAACACCACTCCTAACAAAAGGCGTGGTGGAAGCAGCACAGAGGCATGGGGATGATTCTCTGCATCTGGCCCAAAATTGACGCAGCAAAGTAGACAATTACTCATGGATGTAATTAATGCCAAAGTCTATATATACATACACTCACACATATATTGTGTATAACCATACACATATTATTAATAAATCAATCATCACAAACTTCAGAAGTAGACTTAAATACCATAAAAGAAACAAATACCGAATTTGTTCAACTGGTAACTTGCTGGCTTGTTATGCAAGTGCATTGTACCGTATTAAACAAAACGTGTGGCATCATAGTGCACCGATGACTGAAAAGGTCAAGTTATGAACCTTTTATAAGTGAATACATTACATCCTATTTTTAGCAAACTAGTATGTTTTGAAGGATCATTTTTTATTTAATTTTCATCAGCAGATAGTTATTTCGAATAAATTAGTTTTTTGCATTTTTATGCTGAAAATCTCCTTAAATCTCAATTGCTCATAATAAATACTCCCATGAATTGGAAGAGTTCAGTCATAACATAGTGAGTATGTTAATATACATTGACCCTGATGGCTTCTGCCCTGTATTCTTTACGGGGAACCAGTGGAGCCACCTTGATTGGTGGAATATTAACGACCGGCTCACTATCAATTATGCAAGAGGGCGGCCTTATTAATTAGCGGCTCTCGTGTAACACTTTCTCCATTATTCCACAGTAATTGTCCTGGTTTAAAAGACATCCTTCCACTGAGCGTCTGTAATGCCATGGGGAAGCCCTCCATATGGGAGTCAAGTGTCCCACCTAGCGATGATGTGTCATGACCAGTGATGCCTGAATCAGGCCGGTTTTCCAGCCACACTGGCACAGGCGCACACACACATTTACACACAGACACATACACATACACATACACACACACACACGATTGGAATGGGTACTGACTCGAGGGCTTAGGGAAGAGGCTGAATGAATGTCTGGTCTCTTTCTCTGAGAGTGACTCTGTTTTCATCAGCTGCCGTCTAGTCTGTTGTGCTAAGGGCAAGTAGTGATGACTTCATCTATGCGCTGAGACACCTATTGTGCTGTTCATCATCCATACAAACAGCCGGTCATCACACGGTGCTCCTCCACAATCGTCCTTATGAACTGTAGATTATATAGGGCCGGTTTCACAGACACAGGGGGACGAGATCGCCCCGTTGTCTTTACCCCAAAAACCAGAATGAGTTGTTAGAACATCACCAGAACTTCCGGAGATGACGTCCTGGCCCTGCGGACATGAGACGTGTGGCTGTGACATGACTAATGCCAACACATCGCGCCACCGCATGACACAGATTAAACTTGGCCCCACAAACGGCACGTCCACACGGCTAATGCCGAACGCAACATACAACATAGCTGTCTAGATATTTAGCTTTTAGGAAATCCATTTGAAAATAACCCATGATAAAAAACACACATTTCTCTCCATCCGAACTGTAATATTCTCACATCTGAAAGGGCCTGCAGGCTGTTGTGTAGGAGGACGGTAATAACAGAATCTCTGTTGCCAGGAGAAGACGCCAAACAGTCAGAGAATTACAGAACACTTCCACAGAAAGACTGATGTGGGATATAGTAAGACAGGCCGACACATCCTGAAATAAATAGACTGAAATTAGCTGCTAGCTAGCAAACCAAAGGTGTTCTTCAGAACATCATCACCATCAAGGCTGTTTGAGGATTGCATAAGCATTCAACCAAATCCCGTTTTGGAAGAAGAGTTCCATAAATAAAAAGGTCCTCAGCAACAGCGATGAATCTATTTCTGCTACAATATCTGCCATGCCAGGGCGAACAGGAGGGAGTGATGTTTTTCGGGACGTAAGCGTATTAGGAACATCAGCACAGAGAGTGAAAGAATGTATAAACAATAAAATGGGCGGTGGTGTTTTGTCTCAGAGCCAGGAGTGCTTACTGCAGCGAGCAGCCAGGACAGGATGACAAAGATAGAGATGCTGGGACCTCTGTGGGTGGAAAAGGGTACTGCGGGACAGTGGGCTGTCTCCAATCACTGACACACACACACACACTAACCTTGTTCACATAAGCAATGACAGCACTGCCCGGTCCAGAAGAAACAGTGTCAGAGCTATGCCTTCATCTTAGGGAGTCAGTGTCAGAGCCACGCCTTCATCTTAGGGAGTCAGTGTCAGAGCCACGCCTTCATCTTAGGGAGTCAGTGTCAGAGCCACGCCTTCATCTTAGGGAGTCAGTGTCAGAGCCACGCGTTCATCTTAGGGAGTCAGTGTCAGAGCCACGCGTTCATCTTAGGGAGTCAGTGTCAGAGCCACGCCTTCATCTTAGGGAGTCAGTGTCAGAGCCACGCCTTCATCTTAGGGAGTTAGTGTCAGAGCCACGCCTTCATCTTAGGGAGTCAGTGTCAGAGCCACGCGTTCATCTTAAACAGTCAGTGTCAGAGCCACGCCTTCATCTTAAACAGTCAGTGTCAGAGCCACACCCCCATCCATTGGCTAGGCATCACAACCTAGGCATTGTTTCCAAGGTTAGGCATCACAGTGCTGAAGTTTGGGTTAGGAGGAAGTGTTAGTCCACAAAACAGAAAAACGGCTCCCTAAACAACACAATTCCATTGATAATCGATTGATAATTGATTGATGATTGATTGATGCATCTCACTGGAATCAAACTCGTATCCAGTGGACTTAAGGTCAGCTGCGGGAACGCCTGCACACAACACCCTGGCAAACAGTCAATTCAACTATGAATGTGTTTGCTGCCATAAACAGCCCTTCTCAAATGCCAACCCTGAATGTAACAGCAAGTCATTAGGGACCAATAGCACTGGGACGTGTTTATATGTAAGGTAAAAGCACTGCTGATATGTTCATACTAAACATAATTGTTATATTAGTTTTAGAAAATAGTTACATAGGCTTGTAATTCCTGTAATGATGCATTGAGCAGACTGAACAAACAAGACTGGGGTCTACAAGAGCAATGAAAAATGCATCCAAGATTGAAACCACTGTCTTAAATAGCTTGAAACTCTCATCAGCATGCATACATGTTGTAAACAGACACTTTCCTTTTTGCCCCAAAACACTTCAAATTGCACACGTGCCTTTGATTTAACCAGACATTACCAATGAATCACGCCAAAGTAATCTGGGAGATGGATAGAAGAAACAGAAGGAGCACAAACCGACTAAAGTCAAGGACTTCCCGGATCCCAAATGGATCCCTAAGCACTTGTGGAAATCCGAGAGGGTTTGACCAGGGTACAAGTATCATGGCGAATATTACATCCAGCCAGGGTGGCGCTATTGCCCCATTACTTGCACATGTCAAATCCTCTCAGATCTCCACAAGTGCACAGTGTGTTGGGCTTAGGGATGCATTTGGGACAGGCCCTCAATCTCTCCCCGGGTGTCCTGGACGGGTTAAAGAGCATGCGGGCTGTTGCCTTTCTGCCTGAACAAGCAGATTCGTGTTGCGGTGAACAAACGTATCTGAGACAGCAGACAGGCTCTTATCCCTCGTCTCTCCTCTCCCTCAGCATCCCAGGCTTTGTATCCATGCTGGATGGTGCATGACTAAGCTAATCTAATGACCGCAACAACTGCCTAATGCAACAGAGGGGAGGGCGTGTGTACCCTATGTGTGTGTGTGTGTGTTGGTGTGCACTGTACGTGCATGCGTATGTCTATCCAGTATTATTTTGTCTGTGACCGGCTCTCAGCCTCTAGTATTTCAGTGTAGCTGAAAACAAATATTCATAATTTCTTTTCTGCCTTGTCCCGGCCGTCTTTCCTCTCTCTTTCCTCCCTTTCCTCTCTCTTTCCTCTCTCTTTCCCCTCTCTTTCCTCTCTCTTTCCTCTCTCTTTCCTCTCTCTTTCCTCTCTCTTTCCTAGATGTCCCGATCCAACCCACATCCCTACGTTTTATCACACCCGTATTTGTTTCCTCTCTTTCTCGCATGTTTCTGCATTTCGCCGTTGACGTGTGTCTTTCTACCACTGAGCGTGCTACAACAGGGTGGCTGATGGGGGTGGAGGTTCTCAGTCTTCAAAACAACCAGGTGCACTGCGAGTAATGAGGATCATCCCCATGGCAACCTCGGCTGAGCTCTCCTTCCCGAGACAAGAGCCACACCCGGGAGGGAGGAAGGCAGGAAGTGACATATTAACACACACACACGATTTCCACGAGTGTGTGTTAGACAAAGGGTGCTGGCACAAAGCCAGGGGGAGGAGTAGACGAGGTGGGGTATTATCATGAACCCAATCACGTTAAAAAACAACAGAGCTAGAGGTGGAGGTGAGGAGAACCCTATTGGGTCATGGAACTGGGTCACACCGGTCCCATCTGGACGGTCACCTAAACCAAATGGCTTATGGTAAGTGAATGAAACGCCTGCTGTAGAAATACAATCCAGTTAAAATGTTGAAGCACTTAGCTGGCTACCTCACCCACAATAATGTTCCTGGTGAATCAATAATGTAATGCTGTTTTGCAACACTGGGGCCAGCAGAGCGAAGGGAGTGGCTTTTAGCCAAAACCAAGTTCACACAGTCACTGTGAGGCTTTTAGCCACAAATCACTTAACACACAGTCACTCAGACTTATTAAAGAACGCACAGTCCGCTGAATACACGACAACACACGCTGCATTGCTAGCAACACATATGGCCATTCTCTGCAAGACGTCGGCGTGTAGCTGATGCTATTTGACTGATTATGACCTCCAGAACACACAGATAATACCGCTCACAACACCCACGCGATGGAGACCGGAGGGCTGCCAGCTTAAGCCCCTCATTTCTCTGTCCAGCCTTTTGTCCCGCCTCATCGGCGTGTACCTGTGATTGACAGCCGGGTAGATGCTGATGATTTCAGCCCCGCCCAGCTCAGCCCAGGCTGCAGCTCGCCGAGGCCCTGAGAGCTCCCTGCTGCTGCAGCGCAGAGCGGAAAATTACCGACCCCTCCCCCTCATCTCACTCTCTCTCTCCCCCTCAGACACTCTCACTCTCTCACACACACACACACACACAGCAGCAGCCCACATCACACATACTGAACAACTCAAATGCATAGAGACAGCCTCGGGCAATGTTTCGGGATGCACACTGGGCCAAAAGCAGCAGAGGAAGCAGAGAACGTGGCACTACAGATAATAAGATGTGTGTGTGTGTGCCTCTCAGGCACCAAGTGAACACGTTCAGATTCCTACTATCATATAAACACACACTGACCCACTTATGCACATGAACAACACTGCAGGCTTCAGGACCCCCTCTTGATCACAGAGCGCCCCACAAAGCAGGACCACAGACGAAAAACCAAGAATCTAAAACAACCACATCAACCAGCACGTTTTTTGAATGTACATTTTGTCTCGACCAGCCAAGAAGGACGGAGCCACGCCGAGGCCTCCGAGACTTGACAACGCATCTTTCAAAAGCATTAGAATCTCCCGGGTCACAAACAGCACAACTAGAAATGACAGAACGACTACACAATGCGCAGACCACACGGGTTTCTGGTTGAAATGCACAGCCGGTGTGGTCAAATAAAGGGCTCTGAGAGGCTGCATGCTGGGCTGATTAGAGCCTGACACACCTGGGTTAATAGAAATGGGTAGATCCATGTTGACAGCCAGCTCAAAGAGCCGGAGTCTGGGGAAGAGGGGGATGATGGTGAGAGAGAAGACGAAAGGGGAAGTATTAGGAGACACAGAAGGAGAGATAGAGAGGAGAACGAGGGAGGATAGAGGGAGGATAGGTACGATAAGGGTGGAAATGATAAGGAGGGCTGGGAACACCAGAGAAGAAGAGAGGCCAGATTAAAAGGAGGGCACGGTCAGTCTGAGAAACGTGGCAAGCGAAAGTAGGACGGAAGACGTGAGGAATGGATCTAAAAGGGAATGCAAGAGACTGAATAGGAAAGACTGCTCCCGCAACCAGGACTGGAATAAAGGCTTGCTACACATGTGGGGAAGACATAATAAAATCATGTGAGCAAGAAGACTATCCTGTCCTCCGCACAAGACCAGGTCACTCAGTGAGACAAGGGTACCCACACACTGAAACACACAGGCCCCATTCTACAGAATGGCATGGCCTGTTTCTTGTTGCTATATCAATGAACAGCAACGGAGGTGTGTGGAAGATTCAATGACAGGCGATTACCCTCAATGAATGAGTTTGTGGGTGGAAACAGAACCTGACTGACTGACAGAGGAGCACATTTGCGAAATAAATGAGTCAGTCCGAATGCACTGAGGTGTCACGGGCCTAGACAGTTAGCATGTTGGCATAGAGATTTAAGTTTAAATATGTCAGTAGCAATCGATCCAATGAAAGTATATGTCCTATTATAGAAAATGCTGTTTCCACCAACTCACCAAACAACTACAGCTCACAATATGATTCCGGTGTCATTCAGTACAACATGTGTTCCTCTAAACAAATCCTATTGACAACTGGAAAGGAAATCATGGTACAGTAATGAAAGACAAAAGTTACCTGCCACATGTTTCAAAAGCGTCATAAAGGCAAAATAATAGACTAGACATAATAAAACTAATCTCGAGTTGTGACTGTTCGAAGATCACTAAGCCCTTTGGACAGCAACAACGGGCTCTATTCAAACTGAGGGCTTTACACATAGTATAAACAAATGTATCAACTCAAAAAAGTAAAGGAAAGGTTTTGGAGTAAGGAGGAAATCCTTGCTACTGATTCCAGGGAGATCGAGATAGCAATGTGTATTCAATTAGGAAACCCTTTATTTAGTAAGCTTACCTTTACTGTATTGGGAAGTGTTTGGGTCCTGTTTAACGTGTCATTTCCATTAATACTGATCAGTTCTGCATCGGCAGGCGGATATGACGTGGGGAAAACCACTACGTCACTCTTGAGTGTGTCTGAACTGAAACACACGTCGTACTGCTGAGTAGATTTAGCATAAGACCAGCTACCGTCAGGGTGGGTGGTGATCATTGGAGCGCTGTACCTCCTGAAACTGTCCTCAGTCCTGTAGCATTTTACAGCAATTAAACTAATGAGACTAAGTAAAAATATAACTGACACTGAGGCAATGGCAATCAGCAAATACAGGTTTAAATCAGAAAAGCTCTCCTCTTTTCTTGGAACATGTCTCAATTGAGTTTGGATTTCACCGGTACTTTCCACCACCACTACATCAAGAGACACAGTCGCCGACAGTGAGGGTTCTCCGTTATCAGAAACCACCACAACCAACGGATGAGTTTTCAGGTCATTGTCACTCATTCGCCTCTTGGTCCTTAGTTCCCCTGTGCTGGTTCCGATTCGGAAGAGGTTGGTTCCCTTGGGTTCAGATATTTGATAAGAAAGCAGTGCATTGTAGCCTGAATCTGAGTCCACAGCCCGGATCTTAGACACAAAGTAGCCCGCTTCAGCAGAATAGGGAATGTTCTCAGTGATGACAGAACCGTGATCAGAATAGGGAGCGAGAATTCCAGGACTGTTGTCATTCTCATCCAAGATAAAAACGTTCACAGTCACGTTGCTGCTGAGTGGAGGAACACCAGAGTCTGTAGCCTGAACTTTAAACTGGAACGTTTTTACCTCCTCGTAGTTAAAAGACTGCCGGCTGAGGATATCTCCAGTATCTGAGTTTATATTCACCGCTGAGGATACTGCAACTGTTTTATCTAACAATGAAAACGTCATTTTTGAATTTTCATCATAATCTGGATCCAAAGCAGATATTGTGTGAATGACATCTCCTACAGGACTGTTCTCTTTCACATAAACATTAATCACTGGTTCTGAGAAGCGAGGAGGGTTGTCATTCACATCAGAAACGTGTACAGTAATAATGCTGGTGGTGGAGAGAGGCGGGGTCCCTTCATCTGTAGCTGTGATGGTGACATTGTACTGAGAAACACTCTCTCTGTCTAGAGGCCCGTCGACCACTAGAGAATAATGATTCTTATAGGAGTTCCTTATCGTGAACGGCATAGAGCCAAGTATGTTCACCTGCACCGCACCGTTTATTCCTGTGTCTTTGTCTTTTACTGTTATCAGACCAACCATTGTTCCTAACAGCGCGTCCTCTCTCACAACGTCAACCAAAGACGTGACCGAGATCTCCGGTGGATTGTCATTTACGTCTGTAATTTCAATCAGCACCTTACAGTGAGATGCTCTCGGTTTGTGGCCTTTATCTTTAGCTTGGACGCGGATTTCGACAGCATTGTTAGCTTCGTGATCCACCGTATCTTTCACAGTGATTTCTCCGGTAGCTGAATTAATTGCAAATGCATTAAGGCTATTATCACTGTTTTGGTTAATAAAACTGTAGACAATTTCTCCGTTTAGGCCGTCGTCTATGTCATTCGCCTGAACCGCAATAACAAAGCTACCTTCAGGCATATTCTCGGAAATACGAGCTTTGTAAAGAGGCTTTGAGAAAACAGGAATGTTATCGTTAACATCCTCTACATTTATTATAATAAGTGAGGTCCCGGATCTCTGAGGTTTTCCTCCATCTACTGCGGTCAAAGTAATCTGGATAACTGGCTGTTTCTCTCGGTCCAAAGCTTTCTGCAGCACCAACTCAGCAGACACACTCTGTTCTCCACCGCTCTGTACATCCAGGGAGAAGTGTTCATTTGGGCTCAGCTTGTAGCTCTTTACTGAGTTAGCCCCTATATCGGCGTCGTATGCGCTATCCAAAGGGAATCTCTCTCCTGGAAATGCAGATTCGGATATATTCAAATAGGTCTTAGACGACCTGAAGGATGGTGAGTTGTCATTTATATCCAAAATATGTACCTCAAATCTGTATAGGTTCAACGGCGAATTCACAATGGCTTCCAGTTCTAACGAACACTTGATAGCCCGAGCACAAAGCTGGTCTCGGTCTATTCTCTCCCTTACAGACAGAACTCCAGTCTTTGTATTTACATCAAAATACCTCTTATTGGGTCCTGAAATTTGAAACTGTCGGTATTCAAGTTGCTGCACGTCAAGGTGCAAATCCTTCGCTAAAGGTCCAACAACAACGCCCGGGTTAGTTTCCTCAGATATGGAATAGAAAATCTGTGCTGACGTAATACCACAAAGATGAAATAACAGTAGCGTATAGATCCGTGAAGGAAACAAAACTCCTTTGGAATTCATTGTGTCAGTATTCCTTAAGCAAAAACCTTCCATGAAAATCGTCAATGCTCAATACCGTCCACATCACTGCTATAAAGCTACACCCAAAACAGAACCACGATATTCTTATGCTCGTGCGAACAAAGCCGTTCTCTCGACATCTCAGCTGCTCGTGTAAAGGGAGGATCCTCAGACAGTGCGCGGGGATAAGCCCTGGATGGACCGATATCGACACCGTGTGGATATGCATATGGGAAACGTGGGCCGATTATATGTGGTCGTGGAACTGAGAACCTAAAACACAAATCATTCAAACGCAAACGAAACAACGACAACTAAATCTATGCAGGATTACTGCATAATAATAAATTATTATATTGACATGGAAAAAATAAGCATAGAAAAAAACAGGGTAGATAAATAAATCTTGGCCCTCTTTGAGCTCGACGCTAAAGGCCATAACCCGTGGCACGACCATGGTACGCGGCCACGTTGTCCTTCTCAGAGAGTGTAAACAGTGAGACAATGTAGCTACTGGTAGAGATAACGAGCTTCACTTGAATGACAGAGTAACGTAGTAAGAGAAGCAACACAGCGAGAAAGGTATCTGAAAGAGGGGAGTATGGTGTGAAGTGAACTGTAAATCTTACCTTTTCTTTGTTTGGTAATGTATGAGTCATGTTATTCGTGTCTATTTCACTAATGCTGATCAGTTCTGCATCAGCAGGTGGATATGACGTGGGAAAAACCACTACGTCACTTTTCATTGTGTCTGAGTCGAAACATACGTCATATCGTTGAGTAGATTTAGCGTAAGACCAGCTCCCGTCAGGATGGGTGGTGATCATTGGAGCGCTGTATCTCCTGAAACTGTCGTCTGTTCGGTTGCATTTTACAGCAATTAAACTGATAACGCTCAGTAAAAATATCACTGACACCGAGGCAATGGCGATCAGCAAATACAAGTTTAAATCAGAGAAGCTCTCCTCTTTCTTCGACAGATTTCTGAATTGAGTCTGGATTTCATCGGCATTTTCAACCACCTCTACATCAATTGTAACAGTTGCTGACAATGAGGGTTCTCCATGATCAGAAACCACCACGACCAACGGGTGAGTTTTCAGGTCATTGTCACTCATTCGTCTCTTAGTCCTTAGTTCTCCTGTGCTGGTTCCGATTCGGAAGAGGTTGGTTCCCTTGGGTTCAGATATGTGATAAGAAAGCAGCGCGTTGTAACCAGAATCGGCGTCCACAGCCCTGATCTTGGCCACAAAGTATCCCGCTTCAGCAGAATAAGGAATGTTCTCAGTGATGACAGAACCGTGACCAGAAAATGGCGCAATAATTCCAGGACTGTTGTCATTCTCATCCAGGATAAAAACGTTCACAGTCACGTTGCTGCTGAGTGGAGGAACACCAGAGTCTGTAGCCTGAACTTTAAACTGGAACGTTTTCATCTCCTCATAGTTAAAAGACTGCAGGCTGACGACATCTCCGGTATCTGAGTTTATATTTACTGCGGATGATACTGAAAAACGTTTGTCCAATAATGAATACGTCAACTTTGCATTTTGATCTGAATCTGGATCAAAAGCCGAAATCGTATAAATAACCTCTCCTACAGGACTGTTTTCTTTTACATAAACATTAATCACTGGTTCTGAGAAGCGAGGAGGGTTGTCATTCACATCAGAAACTTGTACAGTAATAATGCTGGTGCTGTAGAGAGGCGGGGATCCTTCATCTGTAGCGGTGATGGTGACATTGTACTGAGAAACACTCTCTCTGTCTAGAGGCCCGTCGACAACTAAAGAATAATAGTTTTTATAGTTCGACTTCAATTTAAAAGGGACAAACCCAACAAGCCTACAGTTAGTGATGCCATATTTACCTCCATCTCGGTCTGTGACAGTCACCAAGGCAACCACTGTCCCGACTTCAGCATCCTCCTTCAGTGGGCTCATAAGTGACGTCACAGACACTTCAGGAGTATTGTCATTGACATCAATAACTTCCACTAATACTTTGCAATACGTTTTTCGCCGTGAGGAGTGCCCTCTGTCACTCGCCTCAACGCCAATTTCATACGCACGAGTTTCTTCATGGTCCAAATTCCTCTTAACAGTTATTCTGCCGGTATCTGAATTTATTGAAAATGTATCGGAGCTGCTTAAACTACCTCGCCCGATTAGTGAGTACACAATCTCACCGTTAACCCCCTCGTCAATATCCGTCGCCGTGACAGATATTATTGCTGTTCCAGGTGACACATTTTCTGGAACACTTACTTTATAAAGTGGTTTGCTAAATGAAGGCGTGTTATCGTTAACGTCTTCCACATTAATTGTGATAATTGATGATCCAGATCTAGGAGGTTTTCCTCCATCTACAGCGGTCAGAGTAAGATGGATAACGGGCTGTTTTTCTCGATCTAATGCTTTTTGCATCACCAACTCAGCAGACACACTCTGCTGTCCACCGCTCTGTATATCCAGGGAAAAGTGTTCATTCGGACTCAGCTTGTAGCTCTTTACCGAGTTACTGCCCGTATCTGCGTCATTGGCTATAGGTAGTGGATATCTTTCGCCCGGAAATGCCGCCTCTGTAATATTAATTATATGTACTACTTCGAGAAATGCAGGTGCATAATCATTTATATCTAAAATATTAACTTCAATACGGTGAAGCTGCGTGGGATGGCTGAGTATAGCTTCTATATTTAGCGAGCACTTTGCCGTATTCGGGCAAAGATACTCCCTATCTATCCTTTCGTTAACGTAAATAATCCCGGTCTTCAAATTTGCTTCGAAATACCTCTTACTATATCCCGACACAATCCGTAGTCCCCTTGATTCCAATTCCTTAACGTTAAGGTTTAAATCCTTCGCGAGATTCCCCACAAACGTGCCTTTGTCTACCTCCTCAGAAACCGAGTAAGAGATCTGTGCTGCGGACCAGTCAAATAAAAACACCAACGCGATGCATTGAAACCAAACGTTTTCTCTTTGTCTTCGACGCCCCATAGCTGCTTGTATGTACAAATCAATCCAAAACTGAAGTCACATATCCATAAACCCCCCAGCCGGTCCGATATGAATACATCACAGATACTGCACGGAGCCTATCCACCTCCGTCCCATTTTCATTCCAGTGAAACTCTTCACAAAGCGTTCGCTGCTGGTGACGCTTTTATTTTTGTCATTCAAAGAGGAGGAGTCATAGATTGTCCGTGATTTATTAGCAATCTGTGGTCTACAGCGGCACCGTGCGTTACTTGGACACCCATTACTCACGTACATTTTATAATAGCTTACAGAAATAACATAATGTGCGAGATTAAGTTAGTAATTCATTTTAAACATTATTTGAAGACGCAAAGGGAAAAGTACTGCAATCTTTAAGTATCATAACCAGATACAAATGTGCATGTAATTATGTTCTTAGAACTATGACGAAAGCTATAAAAATTAAGGACGAGTAACAAGGCAAACCAATTAGAACTGATAGACAGCTCAAAGCGTGAACACAGAGTGCTTCAAGAATGCAAAGTCAAATCACCACAATGAATTACTAGGTCACACATATATTCCACATCACCTATTTCAAGTAGCTTATGGGCCTACACATCTACAACAGTGTTTCCTAACTCAAGGGCTGAAGTGCCCACATTAACTGTACAACTGGAAAAGCACATATGATTCAGCTTGAAAGTATACTCATTCAGTTAGTCCATTTGATTATCTTTGTCAGTGGATACAACTAAAATATGCGTCGTTGGGAACATTTCAGGACGGGTGTTAACTGTTCTGAAATGCCGGAGCCTAAGAACCAACTGCAAATGGTTTCAGTACCATGGATAGCAGCAGCATGGATTTGGACACAATTATTACGTACTTAGCATTATTTGCGGAGGAGTGTTAGTCTTACCTTCTCGTTGTTGGGTAATGTATGAGTTCTGTTAAACGTGTCATTTCCATTAATACTGATCAGTTCTGCATCTGCAGGCGGATATGGCGTAGGGAAAACCACTACGTCACTCTTTAGTGTGTCTGAGTCGAAACACACGTCATACTGCTGAGTAGATTTAGAGTAAGACCAGCTCCCGTCAGGATGGGTGGTGATCATTGGAGCGCTGTACCTCCTGAAACTGTCTTCTGTCTTGTGGCATTTTACAGCAATTAAACTGATGAGGCTGAGCAAAAATATTACTGACACCGAGGCAATGGCGATCAGCAAATACAGGTTTAAATCAGAGAAGCTCTCCTCTTTTCTCGGTACAGTTCTGAAATGAGTCTGGATTTCACCGGTACTTTCAACCACCACTACATCAATTGACACAGTCGCCGACAGTGAGGGTTCTCCGTTATCAGAAACCAACACGACCAACGGGTGGGTTTTCAGGTCATTGTCACTCATTCGTCTTTTAGTCCTTAGTTCCCCTGTGCTGGTTCCGATTCGGAAGAGGTTGGTTCCCTTGGGTTCAGATATTTGATAAGAAAGCAGTGCGTTGTAACCAGAGTCGGCGTCCACAGCCCTGATCTTGGACACAAAGTAGCCCGCTTCCGCAGAATAAGGAATGTTCTCAGTGATGACAGAGCCGTGATCAGAATAGGGAGCGAGAATCCCAGGACTGTTGTCATTCTCATCCAGAATAAAAACGTTTACAGTCACGTTGCTGCTGAGCGGAGGAACACCAGAGTCTGTAGCCTGAACTTTAAACTGTAACGTTTGTATCTCCTCATAGTTAAAAGACTGCAGGCTGACGACATCTCCGGTATTTGAGTTTATATTTACTGCGGATGATATTAGAACACTTTTTTCTATTAAAGAATAAGTCAACTGTGCATTTATATCAGAATCTGTATCCAAAGCGGATATCGTATAAATAACCTCTCCTACAGGACTGTTCTCTTTCACATAAACATTGTTCACTGTCTCTGAAAAGCGAGGAGGGTTGTCATTCACATCAGAAACGTGTACAGTAATAATGCTGGTGCTGGAGAGAGGCGGGGTCCCTTCATCTGTAGCTATGATGGTGACATTGTACTGAGAAACACTCTCTCTGTCTATAGGACCGTCTACCACTATGGAGTAGTCGTTTTTATAGTTTGACATTAATTTAAATGGTACAGAACCAATAAGTTTACAGTTATTGAGACCATTTTTCCCACCGTCTTTATCAGTTATTGTCAACAAAGCGACCACTGTCCCTTTTTCAGCATCCTCTTTCACGGGAGTCATTAGAGACGTCACTGATATTTCAGGGGCATTGTCATTCACATCAACCACCTCCACTAATACTTTAGAATACCCACTGCGAGGTGGTTGGCCCTTGTCCGTAGCTTGCACACGTATTTCATATGCAGCGTTTTCTTCTCGATCTAATTTTCCTTTTACCGTAATTTCACCACTGTGTGAATCAACAGAGAACCTATCAGCGGAGTTCCCATTTCCCCGTTCGAAAAATGAATAGACAAGTTCACCATTTACACCATCGTCTAAATCTGAAGCATCCAGTTTTAATATTTTTGTTCCGAATGAAGCGTGTTCTTTAACACGGACCTTATAAAGTGGTTTAGCAAATGTCGGCGTATTATCGTTAACATCTATCACGTTTACAACGATTAGTAATGTACCAGATCTTGGAGGTTTTCCTCCATCTACAGCGGTCAGTGTGAGCTGGACAACTGGCTGTTTCTCTCGGTCTATAGCTTTCTGTAGCATTAACTCAGCAGACACACTCTGCTCTCCACCACTCTGTACATCCAGAGAGAAATGTTCATTCGGGCTCAGCTTGTAACTCTTCACAGAGTTACTGCCAGAATCTGCGTCAGTCGCTGTGGGTAGAGGAAAATTATCTCCGGGTGTGGAAGATTCTGAAATGTTAAATGTATGATATTGTTCACGGAATGTCGGTGCATTGTCATTAACATCTATGATATGTATTTCAAATCGCGTTACAACCATAGGATTGCTTAATATGGCCTGTATCTTTAAAGAGCAGTTTACCGTATTTGGACAAAGCTCTTCTCTGTCTATCCTCTCATTGACGAAGAGAAATCCAGTTTTCAAATTAATTTCGAAATATCTCTTAGTCTGTCCGGAAACAATCCTTATTCCCCTTGACTGCAGTTCGTGTACATTAAAACGCAAATCCTTAGCGAGATCCGCTACAAATGAGCCTTTTTCCACTTCCTCCGAAACCGAGTACGAGAGCTGCGATGCAGACCAGTCGAATAAACAAAGCAACGCGATGCTCTGAATCCAGCAGCGTTCTCCCTGTCTCACAAAACCCATCGCTGATTGTACAGCACTTGTTCCAGAAGTAAAAATCACATAAATCAATTTAAAAAACGCTCCGTTATAGATAAACTATATCAGAGATAAAGAAGAGCCCAGCCTTTTCTATCACATTGCGTTCCGGACTTGCGACGCTTTTAATTTTTTATACAAGGAGGAGGAGCCATCGCCTATGTGAAACTTACCTTTTATCTACGGTCTATAGCGACATCGTGTGTTAGTATGTCCTCAACCTTCATTGTTCTACAATGAATACACACTACTGACATGAGATTTTGTGAAAGTAAATACAAATATCTAAGAGTATAGGACGTAACCACAGCGGCACTGAAGATGACTCTCACCTGAATGTAACTATTGTAAAATCTCTTGCAAGCTTTCATGTCAAATACATGCTTTTATGAGGATGAAACTTGAAAGTAAACGCACAATACAGAATGCGTTGATTTTCATATGTCAAAGCTACCAAGAAGTCGTGAAACGGACGGAAAACTTTGTTCCCGAGGGATCTGAGAAAACAAATGATTTGACCACTTGAAATAATCTATTCCGATTTAACAAACACAAAGAAATATTAAAAAAGGAATCTGTACTTTAAAATCCATGTCGTTTCAGTAACAAGTGAAGCGTCACTGGCTTCAAATGCAATAGCAACTATAAAGTTGAAACCTATGCCGATGTAGATTCACAAATGATATGAATAAAAAACATTGACCACAAAAAATACTATAATATATAAACATGGAAGGGAAATGCTACAGATATCTGTGTTTAGACTGCAAATGCAAACTTCGCTATGTTTTGAGACATTTACACGTTAGAAAAATGAATTACTCTTACCTTCTCTTTACTGGGTAATGTATGAGTCCTGTTAAACGTGTCATTTCCATTAATACTTATCAGTTCTGCATCTGCAGGCGGATATGACGTGGGGAAAACCACTACGTCACTCTTCAGCGTGTCTGAACTGAAACACACGTCATACTGCTGAGTAGATTTAGAGTAAGACCAGCTCCCGTCAGGATGGGTGGTGATCATTGGAGCGCTATAATTCCTGAAACTGTCCTCAGTCCTGTAGCATTTTACAGCAATTAAACTAATGAGGCTGAGCAAAAAAATAACTGAAACCGAGGAAATCGCGATGAGCAAATACAGGTTTAAATCAGAGAAGCCCTCCTCTTTGCTAGATTTTTTTCTGAGTTGAGTTTGGATTTCCCCGGCGCTTTCAACCACCACTACATCTATAGACACAGTCGCCGACAGTGAGGGTTCTCCGTTATCAGAAACCACCACGACCAACGGATGAGTTTTCAGGTCATTGTCACTCATTCGCCTCTTAGTCCTTAGTTCCCCGGTGCTGGTTCCGATTCGGAAGAGGTTGCTTCCCTTGGGCTCAGAGATGTGATAAGAAAGCAGCGCGTTGTAGCCAGAATCGGCGTCCACAGCCCTAATCTTGGCCACAAAGTATCCCGCTTCAGCAGAATAAGGAATGTTCTCAGTGTTAACAGACCCGTGATCAGAAAATGGCGCAATAATTCCAGGACTGTTGTCATTCTCATCCAGGATAAAAACGTTCACAGTCACGTTGCTGCTGAGTGGAGGAACACCAGAGTCTGTAGCCTGAACTTTAAACTGGAATGTTTTTATCTCCTCGTAGTTAAAAGACTGCAGGCCGAGTATATCTCCAGTATCTGAGTTTATATTAACAGCAGATGATACTGCAATCGTTTGATCTAAAACTAAATATGTAATCTTGGCATTTTCATTTAAATCTTTGTCAATTGCAGTGATCGTATGAATTACATCTCCAACAGGGCTGTTCTCTCTTACATACAAATTAATAACTGGTTCTGAGAAGCGAGGAGGGTTGTCATTCACGTCAGAAACGTGTACAGTAATAATGCTGGTGCTGGAGAGAGGCGGGGTCCCTTCATCTGTAGCTGTGATGGTGACATTGTACTGAGAAACACTCTCTCTGTCAAGAGGCCCGTCTACCAACAAAGAATAATAGTTTTTGTAGTTTCTTTTCAGTGTAAATGGAACTAGCTCAATAATTCTACAGTTGACGTGGCCATTTTTACTGCTATCTCTATCAGTGACTGTCAGCATGGCAACAACTGTCCCTATTGCAGCATCCTCTTTGACAGGACTCAAGAGTGATGTCACCGCCATTTCCGGATCATTATCATTCACATCTATAACTTCAAGTAAAACTTTAGAATACCCACTGCGGGGCGAGGAGCCTTGGTCTGTTGCCTGAACCCTTATTTCATAGGCAGCCTTATCCTCATGGTCTAATTTCCCCTTCACAGAAATAACACCAGTTTGTGGGTCTATAGAGAACACATCGGCCGAGTTAACACTCCCCCGTTTACTAAAGGAGTAAACAAGTTCACTATTCAGACCCTCGTCTGAATCGGCTGCATCTAATTTCAATATGCTGCTCCCAATGGAAGCATTTTCATTAACACGGACCTTATATAATTGTTTCCCAAATGTTGGAGTATTATCGTTTACATCGATTACGTTCACAATGATCTGTGACGTCCCAGATCTTGGAGGTTTTCCTCCATCTACGGCGGTCAGTGTTAGCTGGATAACAGGCTGTTTCTCACGGTCTAAAGCTTTCTGCAGCACCAACTCAGCAGACACACTCTGATCCTCACTAGTCTGTACATCCAGGGAGAAATGTTCATTCGGGCTCAGCTTGTAGATCTTTACCGAGTTACTGCCCATGTCAGCGTCAATCGCTATGGGTAAAGGGAATCTATCACCGGAGGATGATGACTCTGAAATATTAAATACATTATATTTTTCGAGGAATGACGGGGAGTTATCGTTGATATCTAAAATATGCACTTCAATGCGGTAAAGAATAATAGGATGACTCAACATCGCCTCAATATTTAAAGTGCACTTTACCGTATTCGGACAAAGCTCCTCTCGGTCTATTCTGTTATTAACAAACAAAATCCCTGTTTTCAAACTGTAATCGAAATACCTCTTACTATGTCCCGAGGCAATCCTCAGACCCCTAGAATCCAGTTGCAGAACGTCAAGGTTTAAATCCTTAGCGAGATTACCCACAAACGTGCCTTTGTTCACCTCTTCGGAAACCGAATACGAAATCTGCGCTTCAGACAATTCAAATAAAGAAATCAACCATACACAATGAAACCAAACAATTTCAAATAGTCTTCGACGACCCATCGTCTAAAATGAATTAATACCGCTATCAAAATCGAATGTAAATTAAACCTAAATAGCAATTTACGATGGTCCTGAAGAAACCTCTCTGTCTCCGCCACACTACAATTCGTGTGATTCTCTTCACATTGCACTCCGAATTGGTGACGCTTATTTATTTTTTTATTCAATGGAGGAACCAGTCAGCGACAACATTTCTTCTTACGGTCTTTAGCGACATCTTGTGTTACATATTGCCTATTAATAATGTTTAAAAAATATACATTTCCCCTCTTGTCAGAGTACTGAAATGACCTGAACACGACCACATTGTCTTAGTCATTCAAACACAAAAAAGCATTTGGAGTAAGACATTGCAGCCAGCGTTTCCGGGATTCTGGTAAGGGAAGTCATACAGCCATCGTAACTAACCATTCACACGTCGACCACATTGCTGGTTATATTGTAGCATATAGTGTTATAGTTTTACTATATGTTGAATAGACAAAACACCTTATATTTCTATCATGAATGGTTCAGCACCGAGATTTTGGAACCTATTCAACTTTTGGCAAAATCACAAATGTTGTCTAAATGTCTAATGCAAAGACAATGGGCCTTTTCGTTATTTATATCGAAATTATATTATTGTCATTTTATTTTATTCTATATATTGTATTATAATAAACTTCATATATATCAATAAGAATCCTCTAGTTTCATCGTATCGCAAAATTATAACCTATACCAAACAAGTATGCAAGTGAAGAAAACAGAACATTGATCTACAAACCCTCCAGCTTAACAGCGCTATAGATAGTTTCAGCATGACGAACGGCAGTCGTTACCATTTCACCACTTGTGATGAATCTGCAACCTTTGTCTGTTCATTTCCTATACATACATTTCCTATAAATTCGTGGATGCCGGTACTTTCTCTTAGTACCAAAAAATAAAACGTTTCTGGGGATTGCCAAATTTGCCAAAACCTCAGTAACTCTGAAATTATTTCAAAACTATTGTACAACGTAATTGAAAGCCACTCATATCTCTAATTTGAACGCTTGGCGCGAACCTTCGGTTTTCAGAACCACGGACAGCAAAGCTCACGTGAACTAGACCAGAGGCCTTGCGTACAACGTAACAGCAAAGCTCGCGTGAACTAGACCAGAGGCCTTGCGTAGAACGTAACAGCAAAGCTCGCGTCAACTAGACTAGAGGCCTTGTGTACAACGTAACAGCGAAGGCAGCCTTGCAACTCTGGTTTGGATGGCCATTTGCAAAGACAAACTTCATAAAAAATATTATTAGTCAGTGAATATTTCAACTTAGTCAATTGTTCAACTAAGTAATGCAGATAAAAATCCAGAAAAAAAACGTCCGGTTAAAACATACATCTTACCTTGTCGTTGTTCGGTAACGTTTGAGTCCGGTTAAACGTGTCATTTCCGTTAATACTGACCAGTTCAGCATCCGCATGCGGATACGGCGTGGGGAAAATCACTACGTCACTCTTCAGCGTGTCTGAACTGAAACACACGTCATACTGTTGAGTAGATTTAGAGTAAGACCAGCTCCCGTCAGGATGGGTGGTGATCATTGGAGCGCTGTACCTCCTGAAATTGTCCTCAGTCCTGTGGCATCTTACAGCAATTAAACTAATGAGACTAAGTAAAAAAATCACTGACACCGTGGCAATGGCGATCAACAAATACAGGTTCATATCAGAAAAGTTCTCCTCTTTTCTCCGCACGTTTCTGAACTGAGTCTGGATTTCACCGGTATTTTCAACCACCACTACATCAATAGACACCGTAGCTGATAGTGAAGGTTCTCCGTTATCAGAAACCAACACGACCAATGGATGAGATTTCAAGTCATTGTCACTCATTCGCCTGGTAATCCTTAGTTTTCCTGTGCTGGTTCCGATTCGGAAGAGGTTGGTTCCCTTGGGTTCAGATATTTGATAAGAAAGCAGTGCGTTGTAGCCAGAATCGGCGTCCACAGCCCGGATCTTAGACACAAAGTATCCCGCTTCAGCAGAATAAGGAATGTTCTCAGTGATTACAGAACCGTGATCAGAATAGGGAGCGAGAATCCCAGGGCTGTTGTCATTCTCATCCAGGATAAAAACGTTCACCGTCACGTTGCTGCTCAGTGGAGGAACACCAGAGTCTGTAGCCTGAACTGTAAACTGGAACGTTTTTATCTCCTCATAGTTAAAAGACTGCAGGCTGACGATATCTCCGGTATCTGAGTTTATATTTACAGCGGATGGTGTTGCACCAATTTTATCTGAAATTGAAAACGAAATCTTTGCGTTTACCTCAGAATCTGGGTCAAACGCTGATATCGAATAAATGACGTGACCTAAAGCACTGTTCTCTTTCACATAAACATTAATCACTGGTTCTGAAAAGCGAGGAGGGTTGTCATTCACGTCAGAAACGTGTACAGTAATAATGCTGGTGCTTGAGAGAGGCGGGGTCCCTTCATCTGTAGCTGTGATGGTGACATTGTACTGAGAAACACTCTCTCTGTCTAGAGGCCCGTCTACCACTAGAGAAAAATAGTTCTTATAGTTTGACATTAATTTAAATGGAACAGAACCAATAAGTTTACAGTTATTGAGGCCATTTTTCCCACCGTCTTTATCAGTTATTGTCAACAAAGCGACCACTGTCCCTTTTTCAGCATCCTCTTTCACCGGAGTCATTAGAGACGTTACTGTAATTTCAGGGGCATTGTCATTCACATCAACCACCTCCACTAATACTTTAGAATACCCACTGCGAGGTGAATGGCCCTTGTCCGTAGCTTGCACACGTATTTCATATGCTGCTTTGTTTTCACGATCCAATTTTCCTTTCACCGTAATTTCACCGCTTTGTGAATCAATAGAGAACGTATCAGCGGAGTTCACATTTCCCCGTTTGATAAATGAATAGACAATTTCACCATTTACGCCATCGTCTAAATCTGAAGCATTTAGTTTCAAAATGTTTTTTCCGAAAACACTATTTTCGTAAACCCGCACCTTATAAAGTGGTTGAGCAAATGTTGGCGTGTTATCATTAACATCTATCACGTTTACAACAATTAGCAACGTACCAGATCTAGGAGGTTTTCCTCCATCTACAGCGGTCAGTGTGAGCTGGATAACAGGCTGTTTCTCTCGGTCTAAAGCTTTCTGCAGCACCAACTCAGCAGACACACTCTGTTCGCCATCGCTCTGTACATCCAGGGAGAAGTGTTCATTCGGGCTCAGCTTGTAGCCTTTTACTGAATTGCTGCCTGTATCTGCGTCACTTGCAATTGGTAGTGGGTGTCTATCACCGGCTGAGGAAGACTCTGAAATATTAAATGTATGATATCTTTCGGGGAAAGACGGTGCGTTATCATTAATATCTAAAATGTTCACTTCAATACGGAGGAGCAGCATAGGGTTACTCAATACAGCTTCAATATTTAAAGCGCACTTTTCCATATACAAACAAAGCACCTCTCTGTCCAACATTTCGTTTACAAATAGAATCCCTGTTTTCAAATTTACTTCGAAATATCTCTTAGTATGTCCGGATACAATCTTTAGACCTCTTGACTCTAGTTCCTGGACCTTAAGGTTGAAATCTTTTGCGAGATTCCCCACAGAAGTGCCTTTTTCCACCTCCTCTGAAACGGAGTATGATATCTGCGCTGCAGACCAATCCAATAAACAAATCAACGCGAAGCATCTAATCCAGATGCTTTCTTTTTGTCTTCGAAGACCCATGTCTGCTTATACAACACGAATTGCTAAAAAATTAAAAGTCCTTAAAATCACAAAACAATCCGTTATACGTAGCAGTGGTGCTGTACACGCCAGTCATCTCCATCTCTTCACCATTCGAGTGTTTCTCTTAACAAAGCATTGCTCTTTATTTTTCAGAGAGGAGGAGTCAGCGACTTCTTACATTCGCGGTCTAATAGCGACACCATGTGTCACTTTCACAGCCGACAAGACTCAAGACACTCCTAACGCAGTTCAGGAAAAACTAATTTCACATTACCAGTAGCAAGTTGCATATACTTATCAGCGTAAAAAACCCTTTATACAGCGACAAACAGCGTCAGGACCATGGACAGTGCCTGCTACAATGTTACTGCTTGATGCTCAGTCATTTTGGAAACAAGTATCCCAGGTAGTACATAAAATATGCGCTCTTTGGCAAACAATAACAACGGCAAAACATAAATGGGTGCCACGGTGTTATTACAACTGCAAATGTAATGTAGTGCTACACACACCTGTCTAACATCTAATAACAGAACACATATTAGGGTCGTTTCGGGTAATACGCACAACCACTATGTTACACAAATCAATATTTAACACGGTCCCTGGATGCTGCTGGTCTTCCTGAACTAAACAAGATAACACGAACCGCCTCATGTCACTCCAACAAAACGATCGAGGGGACTTAGATTTCATATTGTAGAAAAAAGTTATTTATTTAATACAAGTTAGATCCATGCATGTGCGCACATATCAAAACCGGAGACTATAAATACATAATAAATTATTTGGTAAGAAACATCTAATAGGTTTTTAACAAAGTAGTAACAAGTAGGTGAATGTGTTGGGCAAAATCCATGCATTTTACAATTGAATCGATCTACGAGTTATTGGTAGCACAAAATAAATATACACTTATCAAAGAAAAGCGAACAAGTAATCATAGCATTACGCCTAGTCAATTAAACGTCTTGGATATCAATCTGTCCAGTCAGGAAGCATAAGCAATTGTGAATCAATGTCACCTGTTTTGGTGCAAATGAAAGTGTCAACAGGTGCACTGGAGAGGCAAAAGTCATACAACACCCAAAAAAGGACTGGTTTTGCGGCTGAAGGCCAGACTATTGCTCTCTCCTTATCCTTCTTGCTGGGTCCTGGCTCTACCAGTAGCACGAGGCGGTACCTGCAGCCCACTCAGGTTGCACAGGCAGTCCAGCAAGTCCCCCAAGATGGCACATCCCCACGTGCCTTGGCAAGAAGAGACATTATGAGTTCACGTGATGAAATTCACTCAAGTCGGAAAAGCCTTTGATTTCCAATGTTAACTTTTATTTTCGTTGTGAGTTTGAATCCAACGATTCATCTCATTCATTCCAATTCACTTTTAAAGTACACGTTAAAGGTGATTTTAATAGGAACAGGAAAACGTGTTCATAGAAATACTTTCTGAAATCAATTGATGAAGCTATAACAATCGAAGACCAAGAAGCAGGGAATAAAAAAAAAACATTGATGCCGGTAGCTCAAGGTAAACATTCTAATGCTTTCAAGACTCTTCAGGCAATTTTCAGAAGCAAATAAGCATTACACTTCTTTCATTCAGTTATACCAATTGCAAGTACCATAGGCCTATCAATCTAAAACAACTGTCAGAGTTGGCTTTTAAGAACAAAAGGGTTCAATACCACGATCATAAAACACAACCGTTTCGCTGCTTAATGAGGGAAGTCTATTTAAAACAAAAAGTAATTGTATACATGAATACACAAAGAATCCCCAGTACGGTCATAACAAAGACACCTGTCAGTGTTGCGAAGCACAGACTTTTGAACCATTGGGGCTTCCGAAGCCTGTGGATCTGAAGTTGTCAAGGAACAACAACGGTTCTCTGGCGGTCATTCTCGGCGCAAGTAATACATTCGTGATACGCAGGTAACTAATGTGAATACTAATGAAAATATGAAACAAAAGAAGACTAAATTATTTCAGTGTTTTAAAAAGCCTGCCCATGAAGCTACTGCCGCTTCGAATAGGCCTAATACTGCAGCAGTTAACGTTAACGAAATCCTACCCACTGAGAGGTCAAAACACAAAAACAATGGAAAATCAGACACTTACCTTCACGTTGTTGGGTAAAGTCTGAATGCTGTCAAAGGTGTCATTTCCATTAATACTGATCAGTTCTGCATCAGCAGGTGTATAATGGGCGGGGAAAACCACTACGTCACTCTTCAGCGTGTCTGAACTGAAACACACGTCATACTGCTGAGTAGATTTAGAGTAGGACCAGCTCCCGTCAGGATTGGTGGTGATCATTGGAGCGCTGTATCTCCTGAAACTGTCCTCGGCCTTGTGGCATTTTACAGCAATTAAACTGATGAGACTAAATACAAATATCACTGACACCGAGGCAATGGCGATCAGCAAGTAGAGGTTTAAATCAGAGATGCCCTCCTCTTTTCTCAGTTCATTTTTTATTTGAGTTGGGATTTCACCGGTACTTTCAACCACCACTACATCAATAGACACAGTGGCCGACAGTGAGGGTTCTCCGTTATCAGAAACCACGACGACCAACGGGTGAGTTCTCAGGTCATTGTCACTCATTCGTCTCTTAGTCCTTAGTTCCCCTGTGCTGGTTCCGATTCGGAATAGGTTGGTTCCCTTGGGTTCAGATATGTGATAAGAAAGCAGTGCATTGTAGCCAGAGTCGGAGTCCACAGCCCTGATCTTCGACACAAAGTAGCCCGCTTCAGCAGAATAAGGAATGTTCTCAGTGATGACAGAACCGTGATCAGAATAAGGAGCGAGAATCCCAGGACTGTTGTCATTCTCATCCAGGATAAAAACGTTCACAGTCACGTTGCTGCTGAGCGGAGGAACACCAGAGTCTGTAGCCTGAACTTTAAACTGGAACGTTTTTATCTCTTCATAGTTAAAAGATTGCAGACTGACTATATCTCCATTGTCTGAGTTTATATTTACTGCCTTTGAGATGAAAACACTTTTATCGAATAAGGCATACATAATATCTGCATTTACATCAGAATCTAAATCATACGCAGATATTGCATGAATCACGTTACCTACAGGACTGTTTTCTTTCACATAAACATGAATAACTGGTTCTGAGAAGCGAGGAGGGTTGTCATTTACATCAGAAACGTGTACAGTAATAATGCTGGTGCTGGAGAGAGGCGGGGTCCCTTCATCTGTAGCTGTGATGGTGACATTGTACTGAGAAACACTCTCTCTGTCTAGAGGCCCGTCGACCACTAAGGAATAATCGTTTTTGTAGTTGGACTTAAGTTCAAAAGGGACTGATCTAACAAGCTGAATGTTAGTGAGGCCATTTTGTCCAGCGTCTTTATCAGTGATGGTCAGTAAGGCGACTACTGTCCCCACCTCAGCATCCTCTTTCACTGGACTCATTAGCGACGTCACTGCTATTTCAGGGGCATTGTCATTCACATCAACCACTTCCACTAATACTTTAGAATACCCACTTCGTGGTGAGGAACCCTTGTCTGTCGCCTGAACTCGAATTTCGTATGCAGTATTTTCTTCATAATCTAATAAATTTTTTACAGAAATGTCACCACTTCGTGAGTCTAACCAGAACATTTGACCAGAGATTTCCGCGCTTCAGAAAAGAATATTCAATTTCAGCGTTTGTACCTTCGTCTAAATCCGTAGCCTGCAGCTTAAGTATTTGAGTCCCAAAAGATACATTCTCATTAACGCGAACTTTATACAGCGTTTTACTAAAAATTGGTGAATTGTCATTAGCATCAATTACATTAACAATTACAAGCAATTTCCCTGATCTAGGAGGTTTTCCTCCATCTAAAGCGGTGAATGTCAGCTGGATAACAGGCTGTTTCTCTCGGTCTAAAGCTTTCTGCAGCACCAACTCAGCAGACACACTCTGCTCTCCACCGCTTTGTACATCCAGTGAGAAGTGTTCATTCGGGCTCAGCTTGTAGCTCTTTACTGAGTTAGTTCCCGTGTCAGCGTCATTTGCAGTTGGTAAAGGGTATCTCTCTCCAGCGTGTGTAAACTCGGTTATATTAAGAATGTGCACGTTTTCAAGAAAACACGGCGCATTATCATTTATGTCCAAAATATTAATTTCGATGCGGTTGAGAAGCATAGGATTGCTTAATATGGCCTGTATGTTAAGCAAACATTTTACCTTATTCGGACAAATATCCTCTCTGTCTATTCTCTCGTTAACAAACAAGACGCCAGTTTTAAAATTCGCTTCAAAATATTTCTTGCTGTGTCCAGATACAATCCTTAAACCCCTTGACTCCAATTCTTGTACATTTATTTTTAAATCCTTAGCGAGATTCCCCACAAATGTGCCTTTGTCCACCTCCTCCGTAACCGAGTAAGAGATCTGCGCTGCAGACCAGTCAAATACACAAAGAACGCACTGAATCCACATTATTTCTCTTTGTCCTCGACCAACCATTGCTGCGGGTACAAAACAAAATAATAAAAAAATGTTAAGCGAAAATCATAAATGTTAGCTGTACGTCCGAGTTACTGTATACAGCCTATACCCTTAGCCTTCTTCGTCTAACCACCATCTGGGTGTTTGTCCTGACAAAGCGCACGGGACTGGTGACGCTTTCCCTTTAAGATTTCGAAGAGTCATCCTCCATCACCAGCATATTTCACATGGCCTATAGCGACACCGTGTGTTACTTTTAGCATAGTATGATGACCTCTTATATCCCCCCAATACATCATCAAAGCCACCTTATTAGACCTAGCTTCCATTTCAATATATCATCATAGCCACCTTATCAGACCTAGCTTCCATTCCAATATATCATCATAGCCACCTTATTAGACCTAGCTTCCATTCCAATATATCATCATAGCCACCTTATCAGACCTAGCTTCCATTTCAATATATCATCATAGCCACCTTATCAGACCTAGCTTCCATTCCAATATATCATCATAGCCACCTTATCAGACCTAGCTTCCATTCCAATATATCATCATAGCCACCTTATCAGACCTAGCTTCCATTCCAATATATTATCATAGCCACCTTATCAGACCTAGCTTCCATTCAGATATATCATCATAGCCACCTTATCAGACCTAGCTTCCATTCCGCACATATATCTGCTACTTTCGTTACGAAAAAAAAATAAAAAATACTATTGTTAACAAATTGATCTAATCAATAATGTTCCTCATCCATATGGATTACAGCGTGATCAAACATTGTAAAATGCTAATATATACACACACAGGCAACTACCAAAACAAAACTATTAGCAATCCTTCAAGTCAGAAACAGTGTCTGAGTCAAATGAAACAAGAGGTAGGCGTTTACCAGATAGTTAAGACAAGGACAGGCAACAGGGGTATTTAGAAATTATTTTAGAATTTAAAAAAATGTTCCCTTTCTTTCTCAACATGACAACAGCAATTAGCTAAGTTTAAGTATTTAACACGACAAATGCAATATGCTAAAGTTTGACAAACCAAAAACGCTTGGAATAGAGGACTCTTACCTTCTTGTTGGGCAATGTTTGAGTCCTAAAAGTGTCATTTTCATTAATACTGATCAGTTCTGCGTCTGAAGGTGGATAAGGCCCGGGGAAAACCACTACATCACTCTTCAGCGTGTCTGAACTGAAACACACGTCATACTGCTGAGTAGATTTAGAGTAAGACCAGCTCCCGTCAGGATTGGTGGTGATCATTGGAGCGCTGTATCTCCTGAAACTGTCTTCTGTCGTGTGGCATTTTACAACCAATAAAGTGATTAGGCTCAGCAGAAAAATCACTGACACCGAGGCAATGGCGATCAACAAATACAGGTTAAAATCAGAAAAACTCTCCTCCTTTCTCGGAACATTTCGGAATTGAGTCTGGATTTCACCGGTACTTTCAACCACCACTACATCTATAGACACAGTTGCTGACAGTGAGGGTTCTCCGTTATCAGAAACCACCACGACCAACGGGTGAGTTTTCAGATCATTGTCACTCATTCGCCTCTTAGTCCTTAGTTCCCCTGTGCTGGTTCCGATTCGGAAGAGGTTGGTTTCCTTGTGTTCAGATATGTGATAAGAAAGCAGTGCATTGTAACCAGAGTCGGCGTCCACAGCCCGGATCTTGGACACAAAGTATCCCGCTTCAGCAGAATAGGGAATGTTCTCAGTGATGACAGAACCGTGATCAGAATAAGGAGCGAGAATTCCAGGACTGTTGTCATTCTCATCCAGGATAAAAACGTTCACAGTCACGTTGCTGCTGAGTGGAGGAACACCAGAGTCCGTAGCCTGAACTATGAAATTTATAGTTTTTATCTCCTCGAAGTTAAAAGAAAGGAGACTGATAATATCTCCGGTTATTGAGTTTATATTGAACATTTTCGTTAGCGCTACGGAGTTGCTTTTACTATGTAATATTGAGTAGGTCACAAGTCCATTTTCAATGATGTCCGCATCAAGCGCAGCCACCGTTTTGATTATTTCGCCTACAGGACTGTTCTCTTTTACATAAACATTAATAACTGGTTCTGAGAAGCGAGGAGGGTTGTCATTCACATCAGAAACGTGTACAGTAATAATGCTGGTGGTGGAGAGAGGCGGGGTCCCTTCATCTCTAGCTGTGATGGTGACATTGTACTGAGAAACACTCTCTCTGTCTAGAGGCCCGTCGACCACTAAGGAATAATAGTTTTCATAATTTGTCTCTAATTTAAATGGGACTTTAGTCTCGAGCTCACAAAGTACCTTGCCGTTTTTGCCACTATCTTTATCGAGGACGGACACCAGAGCAATAGCAGTGCCCACTTTCGCGTCCTCCTTCACTGTGCCTAGAAGTGACGTCACCGCGATCTCAGGGGCATTGTCGTTGAGGTCTTCCACTTCTACCAACACTTTACAGTGAGCTGCCATCGGAGGTTGGCCTCGGTCACGTGCCTCTACACGAATCTCAAATGCAGGGTGTTCTTCAAAATCAATTTTGCCTTTGACTGTTACGGTCCCTGTGTTTGGGTCAATATGGAAGACATCTAAAACACGGTCCTGATCGTCTTTGTTAAGAGAATATATAATCTCACCGTTTGTTCCTATATCCGCATCTGTTGCATTAACAGTAATTAATATTGTCCCAATCGATACATTTTCTGAAATGCGAGTCTTATACAAAGATTTGGGAAAGATGGGGGTGTTGTCATTTATATCTAACACAAATACAGTAATTTCCGACGTGCCCGATTTCGGTGGATTTCCCCCATCTACAGCGATCAGTGTTAGCTGGATAACGGGTTGTTTCTCTCGATCTAAAGGCTTCTGTAACACTAACTCAGCAGACACACTTTCTCCTTTGTTCACGTCTAAAGAAAAATGTTCATTCGCACTAAGCTTGTACGTATTAATACCGTTCTTCCCTACATCAGCGTCGTAAGCCAATAACAGGGGGAATCGAACCCCAGGCAACATATTCTCAGCGATGTCTTTAGTTTGCGATTTTGCATTAAAGATTGGAGAATTATCATTTACATCTAAAATATTCATTTCTACTCGGTAAAGCTTCAATGGGTTATTAATAACGGCTTCTACACTAACCGTGCATTTGAGAGCCTTAGCACAGAGCTCCTCTCTGTCTATTCTCTCACTCACGTATAGAAGACCAGTCTTTATATTTACCTCGAAATATTTTCTCTTAGAGCCGGAGACAATTTGAAACATACGCGACTCCAAATCCAGGACATTTAGGTTTAAATCTTTAGCGATATTTCCCACAGACGTCCCCGGGTTTACTTCCTCTGAGACGGAGTATGAAAGCAGCCCGGACACCGCTTCGCAGTGACACTCCAGCAGCACGAGCACTAAATACGTCACAATAGAATTTCTATTCCGTAAAGACATGATTCCCTAGAATGTCAAACAAACATGAATCCAAAAGAATATCCGTAATATAATCCTCCAAAAAGACACTAGAGGAATAGCAACACGGTAAACAACGACGTTGCATCAGATCCTCGTTTTTCCTTAGCCCTGATGCGCTTTCTAACAAAGCTTGGCGAAATCTCCATACCCTCTGAAACTGGGAGGGGCCAAGAGACACACATCTCAATGCCACGGTCAACAGTGACGACACGTGGGGAGTGCAAGAACGTACACCAACAAAACATAATTATAAGAACCAGGGAAACAACATAACCCGGATGTGCATGTTATATCAAGATTTGTTCCAGGCTTTTAAATATTTCGTTTCCTTGGACAGGAATGTGGTGACAGACGGAGGCTGCCGATTAGACCGCTAGTCCACCTCAGACTGTGGTGCTTTTCAGCACCATGGACAGCAAACATGTTTCTCTTGACATTTTTACAGAAGGACAAAGATACCAATTACAACACCGATCAGTCAAACGATAGATGGAAAACCAAATACCAACGTCCTACAAAGAAATCTTGAAGCATACAAAAGCATAAATAATTTGGTTTAACAGACTATACAGAAATTGATTAATGAATTCTGATTCTGAATTAAGTGGAAATTCAATGTCTTACCTTATGCTGGTTGGGTAATGTTTGGGTCTTGTTTAACGTGTCATTTCCTTTAATACTGATCAGTTCTGCATCTGCAGGCGGATATGACGTGGGGAAAACCATTACATCACTCTTGAGTGTGTCTGAGCTGAAACACACGTCGTACTGCTGAGTAGATTTAGAGTAAGACCAGCTCCCGTCAGGATGGGTGGTGATCATTGGAGCGCTGTACCTCCTGAAACTGTCCTCTGTTCTGTGGCATTTTACAGCAATTAAACTGATGAGGCTCAGCAAAAATATCACTGACACAGAGGCAATGGCGATCAACAAATACAGGTTCATATCAGAGAAGTCTTTCTCTTTACTTCGCACATTTCTGAATTGAGTCTGGATTTCCCCGGTACTTTCAACCACCACTACATCAATCGACACAGTTGCTGACAATGAGGGTTCTCCATTATCAGAAACCACCACGACCAACGAATGAGTTTTCAGGTCATTGTCACTCATTCGCCTCTTAGTCCTTAGTTCTCCTGTGCTGGTTCCGATTCGAAAGAGGTTGGTTCCCTTGGGTTCAGATATGTGATAAGAAAGCAGTGCATTGTAACCAGAGTCGGAGTCCACAGCCCGGATCTTGGACACAAAGTAGCCCGCTTCAGCAGAATAAGGAATGTTCTCAGTGATGACAGAACCGTGATCAGAATAGGGAGCGAGAATTCCAGGACTGTTGTCATTCTCATCCAGGATAAAAACGTTCACAGTCACGTTGCTGCTGAGCGGAGGAACACCAGAGTCTGTAGCCTGAACTGTAAACTGGAACGTTTTCATCTCTTCATAGTTAAAAGACTGCAAGATGACTATATCTCCGGTATCTGAGTTAATATTTATAGATGATGATATCGAAACACTTTTATCCAGTAATGCATATGCTATATTTGCATTTACCTCTGAATCTGAATCAAAAGCAAATATCTCGTAAATCACATTACCTACAGGACTGTTCTCTTTCACATAAACATTAATCACTGGTTCTGAAAAGCGAGGAGGGTTGTCATTCACATCAGAAACGTGTACAGTAATAATGCTGGTGGTGGAGAGAGGTGGGGTCCCTTCATCTGTAGCTGTGATGGTGACATTGTACTGAGAAACACTCTCTCGGTCTAAAAGTCCATCAACCACCAATGAAAAATCATTTTTGTAGTTTGATTTAAGTTTAAATGGAAAAGATCCAATAAGTTTACATTTGGTCAGTCCATTATCACCTCCATCTTTATCTGTAACTGTCACCAAAGCGACCACTGTCTCTATTTTAGCATTTTCTCTTACCGGGCTCATCAGAGATGTCACTGCAATTTCTGGAGCATTGTCATTTTCATCACCAACTTCCACTAAAACTTTACAATACCCACTGCGGGGCGAGGAGCCCTTATCTGTTGCTTGTACTCGAATTTCATATGCAGGACTTTCCTCATGATCTAATTTTCCAGTAACTGTAATTTCACCAGTATCTGAATTCATATCAAACACATCAGAGGATTTAATGGTACCTCGTTTGATAAAGGAATATGTAACTTCACCGTTAAGCCCCTCGTCTAAATCTCTGGCATTGAGGTGAGCTACTCTGGTTCCGAAAGGAACATTTTCATTAACGCGAACTTTATACAGCGTTTTACTAAAAACTGGTGAATTGTCATTAACATCAATTACATTAACAATTACAAACAATTTTCCTGATCTAGGAGGTTTTCCTCCATCTAAAGCGGTCATTGTGAGCTGGATAACAGGCTGTTTCTCTCGGTCTAAAGCTTTCTGCAACACCAGCTCAGCAGACACACTCTGTTCGCCATCGCTCTGTACATCCAGGGAGAAGTGTTCATTCGGGCTCAGCTTGTAGCTCTTTACGGAGTTACTTCCCGTATCTGCGTCATACGCTAACGGTAGAGGATATCTTTCTCCGGAAGAAGAAGACTCCGAAATATTAAATACATTATATTTATCAAGGAATGAAGGTGCATTGTCATTTATATCTACGATATTCACCTCAATTCGATGAAGCTGCATAGGATGGGTCAATACGGCCTGTACATTTAAACAACACTTCACCGTATTCGGACAAAGATCCTCTCGGTCTATTCTCTCGTTAACAAATAACACCCCTGTTTCCAAATTCGTCTCAAAATAGTTCTTATTATGTCCCGATACAACCTTTAGTCCGCTCGACTCCAATTCCCGAAGGTTAAGGTTAAAATCCTTAGCGAGATTCCCTACAAACGTGCCTTTGTCCACCTCCTCCGAAACAGAATAAGAGATCTGCGCAACACACCAGTCAAATAAACAAAGCAAAGCGATGCAGTGAACTCTAAAGCTTTCTGTTTGTCTTCGACGACCCATTGCTTCTTTCATAAAACAAATATTCCCAAAGTGAAATTCTCATATCCATTAAAACCACAACATTCCGCAAATGTACAGATACACACAACGCAGCTCTTTCCGTCTCAGCACCATTTGAGCCGGTCTCTTCACAAAGCCTTATATTTAAAGGACGGGTATTCGGTACGAGTTTTCTCCTAGTCCTGGTCTATAGCGACACCATGTGGTATGGAAACAATTGTATATCACGGACATATTGAGAAAGAATTAAAGTCAAGTCACTTGTTGCCAAGACAAATATTCTTTTGAATCCAAATCAAGTCAAATCGAGTCTAGATGCTCTGGATAAATGTAAAATGACAAGCAATATTGAATATTCAACTGACCATCATGTAATCGCAATAGCCATGATAAAGGTTAGGAAATAATAATGGAAGCCACTGGGGAGTCACGAAAACAAATTCAGTCGCTTGTTTGATGCTCATATTCCAAACTGTATGGTGGGAGGTAAATTAGGAACAAAAAAAGTGAACGCTGAAATCTAATGTTGAAACAAACTTGCCACATTTGTATACTTGAGTCCCGTCAACATTCCCTTATGAAAAGCATTAATCAAAATATGTTTTCCAGGTTTTTAATTATTTCGTACCCTAAAAACCGTGTCCATTGGCTTCTGACACTCTAAACGTTGACTTCACAAGTTATTTTACACAATGTCCTCGCATAAAATGTCAGTATATTACTCAGGATATACTGCAAAACGTGTTTTAATTATCTAATGTCCCCTTGTAGGCAAATTCCTATATACAACAATACCGTGAGACCCCACAAAGTCATTTTATTTCAACATTTAATTGAATACAGGCCTAAGCCAAATCATAATGTAGAACACTACATATTGCACCTCTTTATACCCAGGTAATCTCTTTAGACCTGTATCTATTTAGACCTAGATGTATCACTATAGATGCAGGTGTATCTCTTTAGACCTGGTTGTTTCTTTAGTAGTAACTGTTATGTGACAATATTAAGACGTCAATGCTGTAACATTTTCCAACTGTTTGAAATGTGTTTTATAGCAATGGATGGAACAGCTGTAGTGTTGACACATACATTTCTTATTTCCCCAACCTCATTAATTTCCCGAAAAGATCTTACCCTATCAAAAACTATGTCAGAACAAGGCTGAAATCCCCAGAAATAACAGTCCTGACCTCAAAAGTTACAGCCCAAAGTGTCTGAAGCGTCATAAGCAGCCAACCCACGACTGAACATAGTCAGTCTCCAGATATATCACTACTAGAACGCAAAAAAGATGCCATCTTCTGTTCATTTTCATTTGATTTGTACAAAATATTGTGATCTCAAAATGGTATTGACACTCTAAGGAATTAGCATTTTTTAGTTAGCGTTAAACACAATTTCTTACATTCATGAAACATATTACTCTGTGGTGAGATTCAGCACCACGGACAGCCCACCTCTGTATCATTTGGCAAAAGGCGAATATATTTTCAGGGAACATATTCAAGTATTTGGAAGCTAATAACATCACACACCTTTCACTCCAGGGAAAAATAGCGAAGACAAACATATTGCAACAACATTGAAAATCTCAC
Organism: Novumbra hubbsi; assembly: GCA_016801125.1. NCBI lineage: Eukaryota > Metazoa > Chordata > Actinopteri > Esociformes > Umbridae > Novumbra > Novumbra hubbsi. The sequence continues at coordinate 4,279 of JACXGK010002652.1, read as the reverse complement.
TAATGCATAAACATGGATCGCTAACGAATGGCAGGGAAACTGATTTCTGTGTGTGAAACGAAATGTCTTACCTTCTCTTTGTTGGGCAATGTATGAGTCCTGTTTAACGTGTCATTTCCATTAATACTGATCAGTTCTGCATCAGCAGGTGTATAATGGGCGGGGAAAACCACTACGTCACTCTTCAGTGTGTCTGAACTGAAACACACGTCATACTGCTGAGTAGATTTAGAGTAAGACCAGCTCCCGTCAGGATGGGTGGTGATCATTGGAGCACCGTACCTCCTAAAACTGTCATCAGTCCTGTGGCATTTTACAGCAATTAAACTGATGAGACTCAGTAAAAATATCACTGACACAGAGGCAATGGCAATAAGCAAATACAGGTTTAAGTCAGAGAAACTCCCCTCCTTTCTCTGTATTTTTTTTAGATTATTTTTTATTTCATCTGTACTTTCAACCACCACTACATCTATAGACACAGTCGCCGACAGTGAGGGTTCTCCGTTATCAGAAACCACGACGACTAACGGGTGAGTTTTCAGGTCATTGTCACTCATTTGCCTCTTAGTCCTTAGTTCCCCCGTGCTGGTTCCGATTCGGAATAGGTTGGTTCCCTTGGGTTCAGATATGTGATAAGAAAGCAGTGCATTGTAGCCAGAATCTGCGTCCACAGCCCGGATCTTGGACACAAAGTAGCCCGCTTCAGCAGAATATGGAATGTTCTCAGTGATGACAGAACCGTGATCAGAATAGGGAGCGAGAATTCCAGGACTGTTGTCATTCTCATCCAGGATAAAAACGTTCACAGACACGTTGCTGCTGAGTGGAGGAACACCAGAGTCTGTAGCCTGAACTTTAAACTGGAACGTTTTTGTCACTTCATAATTGAAAGACTGCAGACAGATTACGTCTCCAGACATTGAGTTCATATTGACCACTGTAGACAAAGGTACGGAGTTGCTTTTACTATCTAATACTGAGTAGGTCACATGTCCATTTTCATTGACATCTGGGTCAACTGCAGACACAGTTTGGATTATTTCGCCTACAGGACTGTTCTCTTTTACATAAACATTAATCACTGGTTCCGAGAAGCGAGGAGGGTTGTCATTCACGTCAGAAACGTGTACAGTAATAATGCTGGTGGTGGAGAGAGGCGGGGTACCTTCATCTGTAGCGGTGATGGTGACATTGTACTGAGAAACACTCTCTCTGTCTAGAAAACCGTCTACCACTAAAGAATGATAGTTTTTATAGTTTGTCTCCAGTTTAAAAGGTACCCGATTCATTACCTCACAATGTACTACTCCGTTTTTGCCACCATCTTTGTCGAGAACTGACACGAGAGCAATGGCAGTTCCTATCTTAGCGTCCTCCTTTACGGTGTCTAGCAGTGACGTCACGGCAATTTCAGGCGCGTTATCGTTCACGTCCAACACTTCAATCAACAATTTGGAGTGAGCCGTCATTGGAGAAAGTGCACCGTCATAAGCTTGAAGTCGGATTTCAAAAGCTTGATTTTCTTCAAAATCTACAATCCCTGTGTTCGTTACAGTTCCCGTTTTGGCGTCTACTACAAAAACATTTTGGACGTTCTCCTGTCCAAGAGTACTAAATGAAAAAAAGACTTCACCATTCGGACCTGCATCTGAATCTGTAGCGTTCAGTGTTATTATCGCTGTCCCGAGGGGTACGTTTTCATAAACACTGGCTTTATATAACGATTTACTAAAAACAGGGGGATTGTCGTTAATGTCTAACACGTTAACAGTAACAGCCATATTGCCTGACTTCGGAGGATTTCCTCCATCTACAGCTGTCAGTGTGAGATGGATAACGGGCTGTTTCTCTCGGTCTAGAGCTTTCTGCAAAACTAACTCAGCAGACACACTCTCTCCTCCTTTGTTGGTAGCAAGAATAAAGTATTCATTCTGGCTAAGCTTGTAGGCGTTTATAGTATTCTTACCAACATCCGCATCTGCAGCAGATTGTAAGGGAAACCTAGCACCCGAGGGTGTGTTTTCCGTTATATTGATGTGTTGTAACATCGTATGAAAAGATGGTGAATTGTCATTAACATCCAAAATATTAATTTCTACACGGTAAAGCTTCAACGGATTGTTTAGAACGGCTTCCAAACTGACTATACATTTAGGAGCCTTCGCACAGAGCTCCTCTCTGTCTATTCTCTCATTTACATAAAGAACACCAGTCTTTAGATTTACCTCGAAATACTTTCTCTTGGAGCCGCTGACAATTTGAAACATCCGCGACTCTAAATCCAGGGCATTGATGTTTAAATCAGAGGCGATGTTTCCCACAGACGTCCGCGGGTTTACCTCCTCTGAAACGGAGTAGGAAAGCTGACCCGACACCGCCTTCCAGTAACACTCCAGAAGCACAATCAGGGAATATATCACAATAGAGCTCCTTCTATTCTGTAAATACATCGTTCCATCGACGGTAAAAAAGCATGAATCCAAAGAGAAATTGTTTTTTTAAAGAAGCCTCGAAAAATAAACACAGTAAGCCAAACAAAATGTAAATACGGTAAACATTGATATCGCATCTGACCACAGTCTCTCGCTTAACCTGCGTCTCTTTCTAACAAAGCCCAAATAAATCCCACCCACTGAAACTGGGAGGGGCCTTGATACATAGATATGATATCCCAAAGTCACGGTCAGGAGTGACACCACGTGGGGAATGTAAGGACTTACAACGACAAAAACCTCACATAATAATACCTAAAAGTAAAAGAGCCTGACTAAGTAGCTATTTGGCTGAACCGTCCGCAAACGCAGGCAGCGCACCACAGTGGTGAGATTCAGCACCACGGACAGCCCCACCCCCCCCCGTTTCTTTTGACAGAGAGCGGAAATATTTCTTTGCAACATATTCATGTATTTGGCAGCCAATTTACATCCCTGACCATTCACGTTAGGCATTAAAAGCGAAGACAAACAAATTGCAATAACACCGAAAATCTCAATAATGCATACACATGGTTAGCTAATGGATGGCAGGGGAAATGATTTCTGTTTGTTTAAAATAGAGCGTCTTACCTTTTCTTGGTTCGGTAATGTTTGAGTCCCGTTAAACGTATCATTTCCATTAATACTGATCAGTTCCGCATCTGCAGACGGATATGGCGTGGGGAAAACGACTACGTCACTCTTCAGCGTGTCTGAACTGAAACACACGTCATACTGCTGAGTAGATTTAGAGTAAGACCAGCTCCCGTCAGGATGGGTGGTGATCATTGGGGCGCTGTACCTCCTAAAACTGTCGTCAGTCCTGTGGCATTTTACAGCAATTAAACTGATGAGACTCAGTAAAAATATCACTGACACTGAGGCAATGGCGATCAGCAAATACAGGTTTAAGTCAGAGAAGCTCTCCTCTTTTCTCGCCATATTTCTGAATTGAGTCTGGATTTCACCGTTACTTTCAACCACCACTACATCAATCGACACAGTCGCTGATAGTGAGGGTTCTCCGTTATCAGAAACCAACACAATTAACGGGTGAGTTTTCAGGTCATTGTCACTCATTCGTCTCTTAGTCCTTAGTTCCCCTGTGCTGGTTCCGATTCGGAAGAGGTTGGTCCCCTTGGGTTCAGATATTTGATAAGAAAGCAGTGCGTTGTAGCCAGAATCGGCGTCCACAGCCCGGATCTTAGACACAAAGTATCCCGCTTCAGCAGAATAAGGAATGTTCTCAGTGATGACAGAACCGTGATCAGAATAAGGAGCGAGAATTCCAGGACTGTTGTCATTCTCATCCAGGATAAAAATGTTCACAGTCACGTTGCTGCTGAGTGGAGGAACACCAGAGTCTGTAGCCTGAACTTTAAACTGGAACGTTTTTACCTCCTCGTAGTTAAAAGACTGCAGGCTGACGATATCTCCAGTCACTGAGTTTATATTGACCCTTGTAGACAGCGATACTGAATTGCTGCCATTGTCTATAAATGAGTAGGTCACATGTCCATTTTCATTGGCATCAGCATCAAACGCAGCCACCGTTTTGATTATTTCGCCTACAGGACTGTTCTCTTTTACATAAACATAAAAAACTGGTTCTGAGAAGCGAGGAGGGTTGTCATTTACATCAGAAACGTGTACAGTAATAATGCTGGTGGTGGAGAGAGGCGGGGTCCCTTCATCTGTAGCTGTGATGGTGACATTGTACTGAGAAACCCTCTCTCTGTCTAGAGGCCCGTCTACCACTAAGGAATAGTAGTTTTTATAATTTGTTTCTAATTTAAAAGGGA